>SMDT01000434.1:0-170702 GCA_005392925.1 Aquilaria sinensis
GATCAGACACATGTTTAATATTATGAAAAAGAAAGAATCTTTCAAGCATGGGCACATAAAATCCCAACAAACTCAAACTTTTTGCAACCATATATTATAGTAGAATTTGACGAGTTTAGTGCAACTATATAATGGCATGAATTTTTTTTTTTTAGGAATGATTCTATATTTTGTATTGCCATTTTCCTATCCCAAGCTATAAAACTCATAATTCTAAGTAAGCCACAATTCATGTAAAAATAATTTGAAGACATCAGGATTATATACATTAGATGCTTCCTCTAATATATCTATCTGAAATATCAAATACATTTTTTTTATTTAAAGCTTTGAAGTCTGCTTACAATTCTTTAAACTGAATGTCATGCAATAACCTTTAGAGGTGATCAAAAAAACATTGTAGATCATAGTTATAACCAATATATTGCTTGATTTGGTTATTCGTGCCCTCACTTTTTTGGGTTGTTGACATATCAGCATAAAAAGTACACCAACCATAAACTAAAGCCCATTTCTCCTTTAGTTTAAATTGTTTCTGAAACCATATATTATCTTGAAGACCATATTTTTCAAAAAAATCATGTGCCAAGCATTCAAGAATTCTTCTTCCTTGCCATGATCATATAAACAACTACTAAAATTATTAGCAAAAATGCTAAAATTCTTAAACAAATAACTAAGATTTTTGGCAGCATATTGGTACATATGTCATACATAGAGTCGATGATAAGTTTCTAGCTACTATAAACTGAGAGCTTTAGCCACTGTAGCATCTTTATTAGTCCAAATTTTTTTATGTTTTTTTCTAGACATAAATTTAACAAATGAAAAACCAAATGACCACATAAAAGTCTCAAATGTCTCATCATATAACAAAGCAAAAAAAAAATTATAGATTGCTTGTGATGATTTACACCAACAAATATTGCAAAAGGCATTCCCTCTTTGTTTTTCCTATATGTTGTGTCAAAACAAATAACATTGCCAAAAGATTCATAGTCTAATTTTATTCTACTATTTGCCCAAAAGATATTAGTTATGAGGCCCTTAATATCAACTTGTAAAGCATAAGAGAAATTATGGTCTTTAAATTGCATTTGCTGCAAGTATTCTAAAACACCACCAGTGTCCCCCACTTTCATTTCTTCTATTTGTTTGGACTTTAAATAATTATTGTAATCCTTAGGAAGAAAACAAATATTGTCAACTCCATCAACTCTCCTTGTCATTACCTAACCTTAATGCTATTCCAGATTGTTCAACCTGACCAATGTCAATACTTCTAACACACTATTTTTAGGACTAGCTATCCAATGTGAATGTTCTGCTATAAATTTCGTAACATGCAACTTAACATTGGATATTCCATTAATTTGTATCATAGTTTTGTAGTCAAATCTTGTCTGTGATCAATGATATTTAATTAATAGAGGTTCTAAGGACCTTTCCTTAAACCTTACTGTTTGGGCGGCGAGAAGATTCTCAATGCCTACCTAAGCCGGACGAAATTTGGTAACGACTTTGCATACATCATGTCCCATGAAGCATGCAAAGGGGGGCAGCTGTTGACACCCAATTTCGTCCGGGTGTTTTAAAATTTTAAAAAAATTTATTAAAAAAAATTAATTTAAAAAAATATATATTACTAAAAAAATTAATTTAAAAAAATATATACTATTATTATTATTAAAAAAATTTAATTAGTTTAAAACATATTTTTGTTTTGTGAAAATTTGATTTAAAATGATATATGTGTGAATATGTGTATGTTTAAAATAAAATAAAATTTCATGAAAAAAATGACAAAAAATTAAAAGTTTGAGGTAAAAATGACAAAATTGAGAAGTTTCGGACAAAATTGACAAATTCTGAAAGTTTCAGGAGCTTTGGGTAATTTTTCGCATCAATTTGGGCCAGACGGACGTTTCTGGCCCAAATTAACAGAAAACGACAAAATTGTCAAAATCAGAAGCTTCTGATAATTATCCAGAGGATAAGAAACGTAAAGGACTGAAATTGTCATTTTACCAACTTAAGAGATAAGTTTTGATTATTTTTATTATTTAATTCGGAACCGTTCAGCCAAACTTCCTCTATAAATAGGCCTCCAAATTCATTTCTGAACACAAGAAAAAATAGAAAGAAAACTTAGAGCTCTGTTTCAAAAAAAAGTAAAATTACAGCCTTATTCCCTAGATTATCCTCCCTCCGCCCAGAAAGTCCCAATAATTCGTTTTTTTACGATTCGACCATCTTCTTCGTTTGTTTTCTTTTCTTCCGTTTCACATCTCTCTCTCTTTCCTGCACGCTGCCTGTCCGCCACCTCCCCCCGCCGTCCCTCTGCCGTCGTCCCGCCGTCCGGTCCGCCGCCGCCGCCTCTACCGCCGTCGTCCGCGCCTCCCCTCCGCCGTGACTTTTTTCTTTTTTTTTTCCTTCCCTTTCCGGCCGTCGTCCCGCATCGCCTGCTGCCGTCACGCCGCCGCCGCTCCCCCGCCATCGCCTCGCCGTCCACGCCCCCCGCCGTCGCCCCCTGCCAGCCCACGCCGCCGCCACCTGCTCTTCCTTCCTCCCTCCTCGTTCCCTGCTCCCTTCCCTGTGCGCGCGAAGTCACGTTTCTTAACAGGAAATTCAAAAATTAAATTTAAAAGGTTAAACCCCTATTTAATCCTTCATCTTTTCAATTTCGTTCAATTTGGTCACTAACGTTTTATTTTGTTCTTGCAGAATTAATTACTAACCCTTTTAATTTTTACTTGTTTGTTTATTATTTGTTTATTACTAACCCTTTTTTTTATTGTTGTTATTAACAACTAACAACTAACTTTTAATACTATTACTACTTTTTTTAATTGTTGTTTATTAATTAACTTTTTATAATTGTGTTAACAATTTTTATAATTATTGTTAATAATTAATTTAATTAACTTGGCTAACTTTTATTATTGTTGTTAATTAATTAATTTAATTAATTTGGCTAACTTTTTATTATTGTTGTTAATTAATTAATTTAATTAAACTTGGCTAACTTTTTATTATTGTTGTTAATTAATTAACTTGGCTAACCTTTTTTATTGTTGTTAATTAAATAATTGGCTAACTTTTTAAATTTTTATTATTGTTGTTAATTAATTAATTTAATTAACTTGGCTAAATTTTTATTATTGTTGTTAATTAATTAATTTAATTAACTTGGCTAACTTTTTATTATTGTTGTTAAACTTTAATTAATTTAATTAATTTGGCTAACTTTTTATTATTGTTGTTAATTAATTAACTTTTAATTTAATTAACTTGGCTAACTTTTTATTATTGTTAATTAATTAATTAATTAATTTAATTAAACTTGGCTAACTTTTTATTGTTGTTAATTAATTAATTTAATTAACTTGGCTAACTTTTTATTATTGTTGTTAATTAATTAATTTAATTAAACTTGACTAACTTTTTATTATTGTTGTTTAACAATTAATTTAATTAACTTTGCTAACATTCATTATTATTTTTAAAGTGGATGGCCAAAAAGCCCCACTTTATTATTATTAATTTTTTTTTCTTTTCTTTATATAATTTTTTATTTAATTCACCTTTACCCTTTACTAATTAATAAATAAATGAAAATTAAAAGAAGATTATTTTGTAATTAATTATTAAGGCTAATAAAAATCATTTTTAAAAGCCAATTATTTTTATTTTTATATACATGTTTTTAATTCTTTAAAGATAACAAAAAGTTAAAATTAATTTTAATAGTTATTTTAATCCAGTAAAAATAATACAAAAAATAAAAAAAAACCTGTTTAAAAAAAAATACATGAAAATTAAGACTTTATATTTTACTGATTTATTTAAAATATAACTTTTAAATCCACTAAAATAATAAATATCCTTCATTAAACAAGAAAAATTAGAAAAAGAAAAGAAAGATAAGAAAAAGAAAGGAAAGATAAGAAAAAGAAAAGAAAGGAAAAAGAAAAAGAAAATAAAAAAAATTTAAAGATTATTAATAAATCTAAAAATTTCATAAACAAAAAGAATTATGAATTAGTAATTAAACTAATAATTAATTCCATAAAAATAAGAATTAAATAATTAACAATAAATTAAATTAATTTCCATATCCGGATGATCCGGCAGGATCTACGGTTTGGAAAATATCAAACTTTTTTTTAAATAAATAAATTAAATAAAAAGATAAAAATCCATATTTTTTACAATATGGATTAAATTATTTAAAATTTCACCAAATTCCGTGTCCAAATGACTCGGCAGAGTCCATGGTTCGGAATCAAAAATCTTCCGTGTCCAAATGACTCGGCAGAGTCCATGGTTCGGAAGTATAAAATTTTATCCGAATTAATTAACTTAAAAATCCACATTTCGACTAATTCAGTTAAAATTTCTAAATTAACTGAAAATTATTTAAAAGCAAAGTAAAACAAAATTAAAATCAACTAAGGTGCCAATTTTGGGCGCTATAACAATATTGTTTTAGCGTAACCGTACTCCCGATCCCCGAACTCTCGCAGACCAATTTTAAGGTGACCAATCGACCTAAGAAAACTGATTGGTGGCGACTCCAGAAAACCCGACGTTGCCACAACATTATCATCTCTTTTGTCAACTTTATGTGTATCTTCAGCATAACAACAAAAAATTCAATTCAACAATTTGTCTTACTCATCCTTGTGAAATTTACTTTTCAAATGCTAAATCCAACTTATTTGGCACACCTATTATAAAAGCTATATGCATCTTCCTTGTAATCAAATTTCATCCCAACTCTATATATGACATGTTCGAAGATGTTTAAATAGATTGGACTTATAATTTTGAAATTAGAATCAACTGGGTTATCATGATTGTCTTGTTGGACAATTTTTCTCTCGGAGGAATCACGTGGCTTGGACACCCCATGAGTTGAAAATGACAATCTTTAACAAGATTGAGTTTTAGCTTCCCCAATTAATTGCCCACTTTCCATGACTTGCAAAAACATACTCCTTCCGCCCTATGTTTTCTACACCATTTGCCTTTGGCACGCATGTTAAGAAAAATTACTGTTTTCCACATCTCTCCAAATCTACCCTTCTCTTCTCCTCCTCAACTCTCCACCGAATCATCCTCCCTTTATCTCTCTCCACCGATCCCCTTCGACTTCCTCCGACCGCGATTTGGCGACAGATGAAGAGAGAGAGAGAGAAATCTAAAAAAAGCATGCCTGTTTGTTTGTTTTTTTTATGGTACTTGGATTGTTGATTTTTTTTCAAGATAATTAAAGAAGGGTATTATGGTATTTTAGATATAAAAAACTTACTAAATAAGAAAATTGTGCAGAGAACTTGGGACAGCCCAAATAAAAAATTGTGTAGAGAACCAGGGACAAATGGAATAATATTTAAATATTAATTTAAAAAAAACCAACAAGTTGTTGTGATATTACGTTCAAGTGCACTATATGAGAACATTAATTGATTGTAGTAATATAAATTTATTAACTTATTTGTATTTTAATTACAATGATATGTTTATTTATTTATTTATTTTTAAAAACAATTGATAGTTCTACCCATACCATGGTGAGAGCATCATGACACTAAAATCAAAGGCCGAACATCAACTAAAACCTGAAAGCACATGATATCATGAGAAAAATTATAATTATGAGTTAGTAGCATAAGGGCGAAAACAAAATAGAAAAAGAGAGAGAGAACATGACAAACACTGTTCACTCAAGTAACACCGACGGTCAGGAGACAATTCTTTCAAGGCTCGATACAAGTGAATGATTTGAGGGTTAAGGCTACAATTTTCGAAGCTGCAGAATAAAGAAAAGCTGGAAAAAAAAATGGAAACGGAGAAAAAAAAAACTCACTTTTTCAAACTTCTATAGAAGTTCTGATTCTAGACCAATTGCATCCACTATATAGGACAAACAACAAGTTAATGGGTGGCAAGGTCGAGTCTTCCTCAAAGACAAATGTTATTTTCTTTCCTTTTAGGGATTGGTTTAACAGAGTGAAACCATCCATTTCCATCCGTTCCCGTTTAACAGCAAGAATAAGCTGAAGTTAAGTGGGACACATGGTACGATCATAGGGTGGGGGACAGGGAAAAGGGGGACAGACGAATTGGATCATTCTGGCTGATGAAGTTGTTTTCAACGCAGTAAGAGTGAGGCCCTTAAGAAACGTCTTATCTTCTTGCAGATTCCCGTGGCAATCGTCCGCCACCTTATCATAAGTGAGATCACGCCATACATAAGGGAGAGAGCTCGGAAATTGGCTGGCGAAAGCCATGGCAGTTCAAATTATTTCCAGAGACAGCATTAAGCCATCTTCTCCAACTCCCCAGCATCTCCGACACTTGAAGCTCTCTTTTCTCGATCAAATTGCTCCCGCCATATACACGCCGCTGCTCCTGTTCTATCCCCCTAGTCGTCCTCTCTCTCCAAACTCGGACAAATCCCAGCTCCTCAAATCTTCTCTCTCACAAACACTTACCCGCTTCTACCCCTTCGCTGGAAGAATCAAAGACAATCTCTACATCGACTGCAATGATAGTGGTGCCGATTATCTCGAAGCTCAGGTTTCCGGCAAGCTGGCCCACGTTCTTGAAAAGCCTGACCCGCAAATGCTCCGGCAGTTTCTTCCCACCGAGATCGAGTCCACAACCGGCACGTTACTTGCCTTGCAAGTGACTTTCTTCGACTGTGGAGGCTTGGCCGTCGGTGTATGTGTTTCGCACAAGATAGCGGAAGCACCTTCTTTGAGCACGTTTGTTAACAGCTGGGCAGCCACCGCCCTGTCCGCCGATGGGATAATCGTGCCGCGATTTGTGATGGCATCGCTTTTTCCGGCACGAGAATTTTCAATTCCGACAACCAACTTAGTCCAGCACAAATGCGTAACCAGCTGCCGTTTCGTCTTCAACGATTCCCAAGTAGCAAAGATTAAGGCCCTAGCTGGGGGGACGAGAGTGGAATCTGTGACCGCCCTTATATGGAAGTCGGTGGTCAAGGAATCGAGAGTTACTGATGAAGGCAGCAGAAAACCGTCTTTTGTGACCCACGCAGTGAACATGCGGAAGTCTGCCCAGCCCCCTTACGAAGATGCAGTGATTGGCAACTTTTCTGGGATGTTTGCGGTGGAGCATGACGGAAAGGTTGAGCCGGAGCTGCGAGATCTGGTCCGTAAAATGCGGAAAGGGTTTGTGGACCATATGGAGAGAGTGGCGGAAGAGGGGTGGGGGAAGGAGGTGGTGAGAATGCTGGGCTGGCTGAGGGGCATGGCTGAGGAGGGCGGTGTGGAGAGGTACACCTGCTCGAGTTGGTGTGGGTTTCCGCTGTACCAAGTGGATTTTGGGTGGGGGCGGCCGGCGTGGGCGAGCATTACGGGCGCCGGATTTCTGAATATGGTGTTGCTGATGGATGCCAGGGACGGCAAGGGGGTGGAGGCATGGATCGCACTTGAGGAGGATCACATGCACCGCTTACAGATTAACCCTACTATGCTTGCTTTTGCTTCTGTGGATCCACCAGTCTCCTTGCCTAGTAGTCCATATGAGAGGAAGGAAGAGGGGCCCGACCTTGGACCTCCATTAACAACTTCTAAGCTTTAACCTTTAGTTTATTTACTATGTTTTTGTTGCTGGTTCAAGTTATTGTTTGGCTTTATACCAATGTTCTTTTTCTCCCCCATCGATGTGGCTTAATGACTTTTTTTATGTCATGAAAATATTATACCAACTTCAAAGCATATTTTGTGACGATATAATTTTCAGCTCTGGTAAACTGCAGATTTGCCCCGTATCGCCAGGCCTTTTTCTTCAGCCGTTTTCCGGACAGTGCCATAAGAAGTTCTAATGAAAACTGTCAAAAAAATTTTCCGACCAATGTTTAACTGACAAACATTTTTCGGCAATCCACCGTTGGAATTGGGCATTTTCCAACTACGCACCGGGAAAAGGACTTTTCCTTGTAGTAAAATAACACTAGAACTATAATACGAGTAATTTTGTAGAGGTATGATATTGTGTAACGACAGAGCGGTAATATCGCACGTCCAATATGCAGGTGATACACTCTTTTTAACTTGGAGAATGGGACCTTGTAGATATGTTGAATCTGAAGCGAATTCTCAGGTGTTTCTAGCTGGTCTCCGGTCGTAAAGTTAACATGAGCAAAAGCCGAAATTTTTGGTGTTGAGATTTCTCTACAGGAAGTTGAACTGGCAACAGCTGAAATGAAATGTTTGCCAGGGAAAATGCCATTCATGTATCTCTGCCTCCTAGCTGGATCAAATATGAGAAGAGTGGACTCTTGGAAGAGGTGGAATGAAGTAGACAGATTTCAATCAAGATTCAGTGGCTGGAAGATGAATTTGTTGTTGGAAGGAGGAAGGTACACCTTCACCACGGTTATTCTTCGTACTTTTGAAAGCTTGACAATCAATTTTTTTCTAGGGGTTTTTGGGGAGGGCAGTGTAACTCCATGGATTAAGTGGAGTAAGATGTTAGAGAAAAATGAGTTGGGGGGCTTGAGTGTGGGGAGTTTAAAATATAAAAATATTTCTCTTCTAGGCAAAGTTGCTAAGATCGGGATCCTACCGATGATCGTTTTTTGCCATGCAAGATTAAGATCGTAAGAACGGATTGTAGATCATAAGATCCTACCAAAAGCTTAAAATTTCTTGTCTAAATAATATAATTTATGTCAAAGACCAATTATATTAAAAACTCAAATAAAATTTTTAAGTGTCATGGCAATGATACAACATAATTATTGATACAATACAAATAAAATTCAAATTTAATAGAGTATACATTAACATAATTAATAAAATAATCAACACAAGTCCGAAATAAATTCATGAACAAATACATTATTGACAAATAAAAAAGAATACAATGTCCATAATTTAAATATTCAGTAATTGATTCCTAATAAATTTTAAATGTATAATGATATTTTTACAATAAGTAAATAATTTAAATTTAGTATTTTTTTTTCTTCTTGAATGAAATAAGTTCATCTTACAGAGAGGAAAAACTAGTAATTTGAATGTCTATTAACTGTAATAAATATTATTATATATATTAAATTTATAGTAAGACAGTTACTAAATAATTTTAATTATTTTTTAAAAAGTTGTTATTAGATAACCACCTTGAGTTGATAAATTTCATTCAATTGGGGACTAAAATGAAATATTTTTAATAGATTTAGACCAAAATATGATATTTTTAATAGGTTTAAGATCTAAACAGTACATTTAATAGATTAGAGATAAAAACAGAATGACAATTAAATGGTATGGATTATTCACGCAATTTACCACCAACAAAAATCAATACCGGGTAGGATCGTAAGATCTTTCGATCCTACGATCCTACAATCCTACAATCCTAGTAACGATCCTACCATGATCCTACCATGACTTCAATTTTACAATGTTTTAACAATGTTTTCTATACAGGGAACGTACAATCCTATGATCAGAATTGTGATTTTAACAACCTTGTTTCTAGGCAAAGGGTGGTGCAGGTTTTGATATAAGACAATAGCACTTTGGAGAAGGATAATAATAAATTTATATGGGATAATTTTTTAAAAATTATAATACTAATCGCTGACACTAATACCAAATGGAGCCTATGTGTTGGTGGTGCAATAAAATTACCCGGTAGCTTAATATTGATCCATAATACAGAGGTTTCATACAAAAGCCTATGCACCACTTAGTGGAAAAGTAGAAATTTATTGAATAAAATTAAAATAGAGATTTAAAAGTCAAGCAAATTATTTAATAAAAGCCACAGACTCAAAAAGTTCAAATCAATTCATTTTAACTTAAGTCAATTTAACATAAATGATTTATTTTTATTGGCTCATCTTTTCCAATAATAGAGCAAGCAGTAATTAATAACCACTTATCATAACTTTTTTTTTTTAGTCTAAAGACCCAATCAGATAAAAGATAGTATTTTCTTTAGAATAATATTACTTCCTCCCAAATTCTTTACTTCATTTCATCTTTTTAATTAAATTTATTTATATTATTACTAGTTTTTTTTAAAAAAAATTATTTATTGAAACTACAAGATTATAAATTTTAAATATAATTTTTAAAATTTTTTATCAAATAATAATATAAATAAATTTAAGCTACACTTAAGTAAAAAAATGAAATGGATCAAAGAATTTGGGATGCAAGAAGTACTATTTTAAGAATGCAATTAATTTTTATGATTTTTTCCTTGCAAAACTCAAAAAGACAATATTAATAAAGCATACTTTATTTTTCTGGAAAAAAAATGCTAAAAAAATTATTTTCAGGTTTCTTAAAGTTAAGGTTCCAATTAGTATATAAATTTAGGAAATAGTCGCCATTTATAACAAACAACCAATAATCCATTACCAATGACCTTTAGGTTATTTACTATGTTGCTGCTGGCTCAAGTTATTGTTTGGCTTTATACCAATGTTCTTTTTGTCCCCTATCGATGTGGCTTAATGACTTTTTTTATGATGTTGGCTAAGATGCTTGCTTTTGCGTTGATGGATCCATGTGATTTTTACCGCAAACAATAAACACTAAAACAGCATTTGTGTGAGGGGCTTTCTACAATACGCCGAAAAAAAAGGCACCAATCCTCCCTCAATCACAGCCAAGAACTTGAAGGCTGTAGATCAAAACGGAAATCAGTTTAACGGGTGAAGAGGAGAGAAACGAAAAAGAGGGGGAAAAAAATTGGGGCAACTGGTGATTGGTGAGAGGAGAGAGAAGAAATGGAGAGAAAATGAAGGGAAGAGAGAGAAGAATAAGAAAAACGTGTTGTCTGGGAGAGGAGAGAAGAAAAATGAGGAAAAAAAGTCTATTTTATTGGATAAAAAATATTGGAAAGATAGTTTTAACTATTGAGTGGTACATAAATTTATTTAACTAATAACTTAATAAAATAATTTTAAAAAATAAGTGGTACAAAAATTTATGAATTTTCCATAAACATAAATTTTTCTTATCAAGTCATTTTAAATAAATTACATTAATTCAAAATGGATTATTATTATTCTTATGGATTATTATTATTCTTAATTTTTTTTTCTTGTACTGATATTATTTGAAACCCAATATTATATAACTGTAATAACCAATTGAATGAAATTTTTTTCAATGTTATTAATTTTTTATTGGTTGTTTAAAAATAAATATAATTAAATTGATCCTTAAGAACATTTTTTAAAAGGAATACCAAAAAAAATATGAATGTTATACATATATATATATATATATAGGTCTTGTCTACTCAACTTGAAAAGAACATGAAAAATAAAATTTTCCAAAAAATTAAGTTCAATTTATTGATTTTTTTTCTTTATTAAGTTGAGTATGGAAGAAACTTCACAAAACCAGATACATAAAAGTAGGGTAAAGTCCACGGATGGTACCCTAGCTTATTTTCTTGTCCCAAATGGGTATGTAATATTTAAGTTTGTCATTTCGAACTACCTAAGCTCATATTGCACGTTTTAACTGGGTACAATCCGTCAATTTTAGTATGAAACTTGACAGAAAATGCAGACATGGAATAAAAAAATTAAAATAAATCTCAAAATAACATTTTTAGTCCTTTAACTTTTCTTCTTAAAAATTTTAAACCTTAAATCCATGGCATTCTTGCATCACTATCCTCGTCCCTGAATCTGTTTAAAGTTTTAAAAACCCTAAATCTAATGACCATACCCTTGTCTTCTTCTTTAGTGGCTATTTGAAGCACTGCCCCACTCTTCGCCACCTTGTTCCTCCCTTTTGCAGCCCTCGAGCAGCTTTTTTAGTAGATTAAGCTTCTTGGTGCATCTAATTATGGTGCTCTGATAGATTAAGCAAGTCATTCAATCGCCTAACTCGGTTGAACAATTGCCTGCTATGTCTCCGACAACAAACAATGATGGCAAGGGCGACGAGCAACTAATCATTGCTAGAGAGTAGTGAATTACCATTAGAGAGCAACGAATCTGCGAGACGAGTGTGAATCAGAGTAGTCACACACTTCGAGGCTGATTCAATTAGCCTTGAATCAAGTAAGAATTAGACGGTGGGGTATAAGGGCAGTGCAGATTATACAGTAAAAGTACGAAGGCAATGCAAATCTAATGATGGGGTAGCCATTCAACCTATCAGGCATTGCGACTTCTCTAGTGTTGATCTATTTGTTTGAACATGCCAAGCAATGGTGGCTCCCTACATACCTTTGAGGCAATGGTGGAGGCAACGAGCTTCTTGGACTTTGTTCATCTGATTCGTATCTTTTTGTTCTTTTGTTCATTTTCTTCTATTTTTTTATGCGTTCTGGTCATTGTTCATCAGATTCATCGTTGTTTGTCTAATTCTTCATTTTCTAGTTCATCTGATTTACACCCAATTCGTTTTAACTTTAGTCAATTGACTATAAAATGACTTATTTTTATTTTTACACCCTTTTTACTTAAAACTACTTTTAATTAAAAGCCAATATTATGTAATTACAATAATCAATTGAAAATATAATTTTTATAATCTTGCTAAATTTTTATGAATTTTTCTAATTTCAAGCCTTAAAAAAGAAAAATTCATAAAAATTTAACAACATCCTAAAAATTTACTTTCAAATTGATTATTGTATCTACATAACATTGGCTTTCAAATAGAATTAGTTTTAGGTAAAAAAGATGTAAAAGTTAAAAAAAGTTAGTTGACTTTAGCTCAAACGAATTGGTCCTTAGTGATTTATCTGATTTTGCTTGGTGGTTAAGTTGTTTGTTGTTGGGCAGTAAAGAATTGAGGAATTTAAGGTTTAGAATTTAGGAAATTAGGGGTGTAAGTAGTAGATTTAAAAATTTGAGGTTTAGAATCATTAATTTAAAAAGTTTAAGGACTAAAACTGTTATTAAAAAATTAATTTAATGTTATTTAATACCACGTCAGTATTTTTCATCTAATTTAGAAGTGAAATTGATGGAAAGTATCTAATTATGACACACAATATAAGTTTAGGTTGTTTGACTGGACAAATCTAAATGTCAGGTATCAATTTGGGAAAATAATAAATGCTAAAATACCCCTGATGGACTTGATCCCATAAAACTACGTACACAAAACTATAATTGGTCACACAATATCACTTTTTAAGTAACCTAAACCAAAAAAAATAAACGACTCTCATTGAAGATACCTAAAAAAAAATAACCTTTTTAATATTTTATGATTTAAAAAAAATGATTAAAGAAAATTTAAATTATTATAGTGTCCATTGCACCAAAAAATCAATTTATTTACTTAAATTTTAACAAAAACTAAAAAAAATGAATTATAAATGATTTTCAATCATAGCTCTGTGATGAATAAATTAATAATTTTTATTCAGGTGCCTAAATCTTAGTTCGATAATTAATTTAACTATCTTAAAGTAAAACTATCTACATATAAATGATGTTTCAAATTTTTAAGACATTTACATATATTCAATAAAACTATAAATAGAGTATAGACTATCTACATATACACAGTGTTTCGAATTTTTAAGACATTTACATATATTTGATAAAACTACAAATAGAGTAGGAAAGTTGGATTTCTTTTAAATATTCCTAAAGCCCATAAACCCATAACACTTTTAAGTGTGCCCCCACAAAAGCATATTTTTAAAACACAACAAACCCCACTTATATTTTTAAACCTAATCTTAAACCTTAAACCCTAAACCCATGCAGTAACCCTTAACCCTAAAACAATCCCCCTACATAACCTAAATCCTCGGCTCTAAGTCATATCTTTCAAACCACAATCAAAACCCTAAACCAATTTCCCCAAAAAACCGTAAACCCTAAACTCAAAACCTATACACTAACCCTAAACCCTAAACCCTGAACCAATCCCCCCCCCCCAAAAAAAAACCTTAAACCATAGATTTAAATCCTATACACTAACCCTAAACCCTAAATCCCAATCTTAAAACCTAAACACTAACCATAAACCGTAAACCAATCCTTCTACAAAACCTAAACTCTAACCCTAACCTTAAATCGTATCTTTAAACCATAACCTAAACCTAAACCTAAACCAATCTTTAAACCAAAACCAAAACCCTAGCCATCATCTAGAATTTTAAACCATAACCTAAACCCTAAACCAATCCTTCCACAAAGCCTAACCTAAACCCTAAACCATAGCACCAAGCCCTAACCCTACCTTAAACTTTACCCTAAATGCTAAAATCCAAAACCTAAACTCCCAAAACATAAACTAAACCTAACCCTAAACACTAACCAAAACTGTGATCCTTATCCCTAACTATTTTAGTGTCATTCAACATACCTAATCCCTAAAATTATGATCATATCTCTAAACCCAACATTGTAACATAAAATGTAACTGTAATCACACACCAAAAACCAACACCTTGAATATACCTTAAAAATAAATTTCAAGGTAACCTAAAAAAATGACTTTGAAGATAACCTAAAAAAATAAAAGGTGACAAACACCTTAAGTGTGACTGGAAGACCTTAAAGGTAACAAAAAAAAAAGTAACTAGGTCACGTTGAAATAACCTAAAAAGGTAATCGAGACACCCTGAATGTATCTAAAAAAATATCAGGTCATCCTGAAAATAACCCAAGAAAGGAACCATATCACGTTAAAGACACAAAAAAAGTGACCCGGTAACGTTGAAAGTAACCTAAAAAGGTGACCTGGTCACTTTAAAGTTACCTAAAAAGTAACCAGGTCACATTGAAGGTAACCTAAAAAGGTCTCTGGGTCATCATGAAGATATCTGAAAGGTAATTGGGTCACCAAGAAAGTAATTAGAAAAGGTGATCGGGTTACTTTGAAAATAACTAAAAAGTGACCAGGTCATCTTAAAGGTAATATAAAAAGGTGATCGGTTAACTTTTGGGTACTTTTAGTGTGATCGGGTAACCATTTTAGCTTACTCCCAGTGTGACCCAGTCACACTTTAGGTACTTTCAAGGTGACCAGGTCACCTTCAAGGTAACCCGGTTACCTTTTGAGTACCTTCAAGGTAACTAGAACACCTATTTAGGTTACCTTCAATGTGATCTGGTCACACTTTAGGTACCCTCAAGGTGACCGGGTCATCTTTTAAGGTTACCTTCAAGGTAACTCGATCACCTTTTAAGTACCTTTAAAGTGACCTGATCACATTTTTAGGTTATCTTCAATGTTACCTTATCACATTTTAGGTACCTTCAAAGTGATTTGGAAATCATTTTAGGTTACATTCAATGTGACCCGATCATACTTTAAGTACCTTCAAGGTAATCCCATCACCTTTTAGGTACCCTAAAAATGACCCGGTCACTTTTTTAGTTTACCTCAAATATGACCCAATTATATATTAGGCACCTTTAATGTGATCTAGTAATCTTTTTATGTTACCTTTGATGTGACCCGATTATAGTTAAGGTACTTTCAAGGTAATCGAGTCATATTTTGAGGTTACTTTCAAGGTAACCCGGTCACCTTTCAGGTACCTTCAAGATGACACAGTCACCCTTTTAAGTTAGTTTCAATGTGACCTAGTCACACTTTAGGTACCTAAAAGGTGATCGGGTCACCTTTTTAGGTTACTTTCTACGTAACCCGGTCACATTTTAGGTGTCTTCAAAGTGACCAGGTTACCTTTTTAGGTTACCTTTACTGTCACGCGATCACACTTTAGGTAATTTCAAGGTGACCCTGTAATCTTTTTAGGTTACCTTCAAGGTGACTTGGTCACATTTTAGTTACCTTAAAGGTGACCCAATAATCCTTTTATATTACCTCCAATATGACCCGGTCACAATTTAGGTACCTTCAAGGTGACCCGGTAATCTTTTGAGGTTACCTTCAATGTGGCCCAGTCACACTTTAGATACCTTCAAGGTGACCAGGTAATCTTTTTAAGTTACTTTCAATGTGACTCGGTCACAATTTAGGTACCTTTAAGGTGACTATATAATCATTTTAGATTACCTTCAATATAACTCGGTCATATTTTAGGTACCTTCAAGGTGACCTAGTTATCTTTTTAAGTTATCTTAAATGTGACCCGATCACAATTTAAATACCTTTAAGGTGACCCAATAATCTTTTCAGATTACCTTCAATGTGACACACTCACATTTTAGGTACCTTCAAGGTGACCTGGTAATATTTTCAGGTTACCTTCAATGTGATCCTGTTACAGTTTAGGTACTTTCAAGCTGACTTGGTAATTTTTTCAGGTTACCTTCAATGTGACCTGGTTACAATTTAAGTACCTTCAAGGTGACCTGGTAATCTTTTTAGGTTACCTTTAATGTGATTCGGTCACACTTTAGGTACCTTCTAAGTGACTCGATTATCTTTTTAGATTACTTTCAATGTGACCCAGTCACAATTTAGGTAGTAAATTCCTTTACAAATTATACATTAAATTCAACTAAGGGCAAAAGATGAGTTAAATTTCCAAGTTTTTTAATGAATCATACAGTAAATCCAAAATTTTGAAATTTAACAATTTAGTATTATGAACAACAGTGAATTAGACTCATAATAAAAGTTGGAAATCGTAGTAAATTTATCGGAACATAATTAAGAATTTTTATTATGAAAATTTTTAGTTAAACATACTAAAAGAAGGAAAATTAACCTAAATTAAATCTCATAAAAAATTGAATTCTTTAATTTAAATTTTAACAAAAATCATACAAAAATATGATCGATTCAATCATTTAAGCTTATTCAATAATAACCTAAGTAAACCCGTTTGTCAACCCGAATCTAGCTCAAAACTAACCGAGATTAAAATTTATCTAACTTATTAGATCCTTAAATTTACGACTTGTCTTATATTTAGATATCTGATTTTAAATTATTAAGTTTTTTACATCACAGAAATTATAAAACCGATTACTAGTAAAATTTATTATTCTTTTAACATTGCACATCAACCATATATACTTTTAGGGTGCTCAATTTTAAATTCCTTGCTATACTACAGTTACTTTGTAAAATACTTTTCATTTGCTTTACTGAGTTGATCAATATACATAGATTTTGTATTTTGAGTATCATTGACATATGTATAAAATAATATTTTATTAAGTATATTATTCAAAAATTAATTTTTTTTTACACCGCTAATATTTTAAAAATTATTTTCCTTCTTTTTAAAAATTTATATCCAATAAAATACATTCTCTCATTTTTTTTCCTCTCGTTTTCTCCCCTTTCCCCATTTTTTTCTTTTTCCTATATTTTCTTCTCTCTCCTCCATCCTCTCTACGCTTTTTCTTTTTTTTTTTCCTCTCTATTTTCTGCTCTCTCTTCTCTCTCCTCTCTATTTTTTCTGTTTTTTTTCTCTCCCCTAACCGGCTGGGCTCGTCCAGCCCCTTTCCCCTTTCTTCCATCAACCGTGATCAGTGATCAAGATTGGGGCTAGCTTGACCCCTTTTCTTGGGTTGGTATTATAGTTTCTTCCTATTTTGTGATGATACAATTTTCAGCTGCCGGTAAACTGCAGCCATTTTCATCAGCCGTTTTCCAGACATAAAAAGTTCTAATGAAAACTGTCAAAAATGTTTTTCCGACCAATGTATATCAGACAAACTTTTTTCGGCAATCGGCTGTTGCAATTGGGCATTTTCCAACTACGCGCCAGGAAAAGGACTTTTCCTTGTAGTAAGAAAACGCTAGAAGAACTATAATACAAGTAATTTTGTAGAGGTGTGAAACTGTGTAACGACAGAGAGGTAATATCGCAGCTCCAATATCACTACTAAAATTTACCTATTTTTTAATAAGCAAATTACTAAGGGCCAGATCATTGGTACGTAATTTGCCAACGATGCAACATATTAGTAAATTACCTATCTCCAATTCACCTGTTTTCCCTCCTATTCTCCCTCCTTTTCCCTTCGGCCCACACCTTCGCTCGCTGTTCTTTTCCCTTCAATTCACCTCCTCTTCCCTTCAACCTACCGCCTCCCTTTGCCCTATGCCTCGCTTCCAGTTCTCTTCCTTTCGATTCGCCTCCTCTTCCCTCTGATTCTCCCTCCCTTCCCTTTAGCCCGCCACCTTGCTCGTTGTTCTCTCTCATATCACTCGCCACTTAGCCTCGCACTGATCGCAGTTCCCTCATGCCTCCGATTGTCCTCCTTCGATTCACTGCCGAATCTCCTTCATCCTCCTCTCCTCTGTTCACGTTGCATCTCCTCGGTGGCCTGCCTCCATCCTCGGTCTCCTTCGTTCACATCTCTCTGTACCGTCTTCTCTCTTCTTCATACTCCGAGCTCTCTGGCCGCCATCCTTCTCGCACCTCGCTATTTAATTGTTTCTAGTTTCATTTTGATTTTTTATTTTGGCTTGATTTAGGTGCTGATCTGATCCAAATTTGGCTTGATTTTCTAATATTTGTTTTGATTTTGGTATAGATTAGATATGATTTTTCATTTTCATTTAATTTTTGAATTTTTATTTTTTGTTTATTTTTTAATTTTTGGTTTAGGGTTGAATTTTTGGTTTAATTTTTAAATTTAGGTTTCATTTTTCAGTTTTGGTTTGGTTTTTTATTTTTGTGAAGATTTGATAGACTTTAAATTTTGAATTTTGAATTTTTGTCATTTTGCATTTAATTTAAAATTTTTTTATTAATTTATCTTATTTTTTATTGATTTTGTAATTTTTGGAAATATAAAATATATTTTAAATAAATAATTTAAATTTTTTGAAAAAAATAGCAGTTTCCAATAGCCCACCTTGTTGGTAATTGTTACAATTTTTTTTGAATATTTATAATTTTACTAACAACTTTGACCGTTGGTAAATACCAACATGTTGCACCGTTGGAAGATTACCAATGGCCTAACTCGTTGGTAAATACCAACAAGTTAAACCATTCGTATTTACCAATGGTTTCATATTGGAAAAAAACATTGCCCATTGGAAAATTGATCTCTTCTACCAACGGTCAAATTTTCAATGTGTTCATGTTGGAAATTACCAATAATTCAAATTTTGACCTTTGGTAATATGGTTTCCACCAATGAGCTGCTTCCAATGACTACATGTTGATAATTTTGAATTTTCCAATGCGTGACTATGGAAACTACCATTGGAAAAAAGCCTATTTTTTTAGTAGTGTATGTAGGCGATACACTTTTTTTTTTTTAAGAATGGGACCTATTAGATATGTTAAATTTGAAGCAAATTCTTCGGTGTTTCTAGCTAGTCTCATGTCTTAAAGTTAACATAAGCAAATGCCAAAATTTATGATGTTGAGATTTCTTTACAAGAAGTTGAACTAGCAACAACTGAAGTGAAATGCTTACTAAGGAAAATGACATTCATGTATCTGTGCCTCCCAGCTGGATCAAATATTAGAAGAGTGGACTCTTGGAAAAGATGGAATAAAGTAGGCAGATTTAAATCAAGATTGAGTGGTTGGAAGGATAAAGGTACAACTTGAACATGGTTGTTCTTTGTACTTTTGAAAGTTAAAGAATTTTTTTCTAGGGGGGAGGGTAGTATAACTCCATGGCTTAAATAGAGTAATGTGTTAGAGAAAAAGAAGTTAGAGGGCTTGAGTGTGGGGAGTTTAAAATGTAAAAATGTTTTTCTTGTAAGCAAATGGTGGTGTAGGTTTAGATATGAGACAATAGCACTTTGGAGAAGGATAATACAAAATTTATATAGGAAAGAAAAATGTTTGGAAGGTGAGTCAAGTGAGTGGAGGAAAAGTAGGCTTGGAGAAATATTATTCAAGTTAGTAAACTATGTGAGGAGTTAGGTGTTAATTGCAAGGGCTCTTTCCATTGGAAATTAGGAAGGGGAGATATGGTGAAATTTCAGGAAGATGTTTAGGCGGGACAAATCAATTTGAAGGATAGGTTCCATCAGCTATATAGGATAGACAATGAGAAAGAGTGTGTAATTATAAAATGAGGAGTTTGTGTGGATAATAGTTGGATTTGGTTAAGAGATTGGAGGAGACATTCAAGGGGCAATGAGGAGGGAGAGGTGAAGGAACTACAACAATTAATCTCCTCAATGCAGGTAAAATCTAGGAGAGAAAATGTACCAATTTAGAATTTGGAAACGGATAGTTTTTGGTCAACAGGTTCTACAAGATCATTGATGAATCGGCAGCAGCAGCAAGGCAGACGATTCAAATAACAACCATCTAGAATAAGTTGGTGCCGACAAAGATCAACATTTTTCTATGGAAGGCTATGATGGACAAATTGCCAACAAAGCTAAACCTTATGATCAAGGGTGTCAAACTCGTTGATGCATTATGCCCATTTTGCTCTTCTTATTTGAAAATTGCAAATCATATTCTATTCAGATGTCAACATGTTTATCATGCTTGGAGAAAGATATACAATTGGTGGAAAATTATTGTTTTGAACTGTGTTGATCTGGTGGAAGTCATGTGCGACAGGTCATTGTAGTTTAGGAACAAAGAATAGAGATGTTGTCCTAAGTACAACCAAGAGGGGGGTGAATTGGTTGAGTTCCAAGAATCATTGACAATGGGTTGTTAAACCCTTATACCAAAATGCAATTCAAAAAGTAATAGATAAACCTATTCTAACCGAAAAATGACTAACATAATGATCCTGAATTTTGCTTAGAAAGCTAGCTTTGAAGAATTTTTTAAATCAAGCAAGATCAATTAAGGTAAAAGCTCAAGTTACAAAGCAATGATTAAGTAAGTAGAGGAAAAGAAACTTGCACACATGAATTTTTATAGAGGTTCAGTCTTTCCTCTTAAGAGCCTACTCCTCTCCTCAAGTTTACCACTTCAAAGTTTTCCTCTCCACTATGAATCACAAAAGTATACAATAACACACAATCTTTTGGTAGTTCTCTCTACCACAACCACTCACTAGTTTTTCTAAAAGCTAACTAGAAACCTCTCTAACTCTTTTTTCTTGCAAGTAAATAACTCAAACACTCAAAAGAAACTTAGTAAATTCATGGTTACAAAGTGGTAAGAACAATAGAAGCACTCAAAGCTAGATAAGCAAGTGAAAGTACAAGTTCTTGGCAATTCTCAAGTTTTAACTCTTTGATGACAAATTTTATTTTCTAGTTGCCAATAATTCTTTCTCAGGTGATTCTTGATGTTTTTATTCTCCAGTGGATGCAAGAGAGATGTTGAAGACCATTGGAATGATCAGAAAAGTCCCCTAAAAATTTGATGAACATTGATATCAAATTTAACAGAAAATCACCTATGTTGCCCAATTTCACCCAAATGAAAAAATTTCATTTGGTTAAATTCAGTCTCATATCATCACCCAATGTTTGATCTCAAACTATTAGATTGTTAATTAATGAAGTGTCATCACCTAACCCATGTGATAATCCAATGTGTCATGAATTTTAAATAAATTTTCCAACCACCTTGTTCAAAGATGTACAACAGCCACAAGATATTCACAGAAAAACCAATATTAAAAAGATATAACACCAAACACTTTCACAATTTCTAACTAAGCATACTCCAACATTCAAAACAACAATAACAACACTACTTCCCCTCACTTCTTTGATATATTTTCTAGAATCATTAAGTATAAAATAACACCAAAATATAAATAACAACAATAAACCAAAGAACCAATAAATTTTCTCCCCCTTTTTGTCATAATAAAAAAAAAGTGAAATAGGTAGCATAATATCATAAACAAAAATGCAAACATAGGAATGACAAAGATAATAAACATGATGTGCGCAATGCAATATCACAAAGAGTATGACACATAAGCACTTAAAAGCATACATAACAAGTCATAATATCCATGTGGAACAAATTCAAAATAACAAAACTCATAGAACTAGATGGGCAACCCAAGTTTAAAAAAAAAAGTGAAAACAATGTTTATGTCACATTAAAAACAATTTCTTCATATTTCAACCAAAGATAAACTAATGGGGATAGGAAATGAGGGTCTCAAAATAAGGGGAATGATGGAATGACAAGGATTGGGCTTTGGAACAGCAAGGGCAGTGGTTATAGGACCTCCATAAGCTGTATCCACCGAAGTGTTAGGCCTAATAGAAGCTGTAGTATCTTCAGTTGTAGTCCCGGACTCTTTGTCTTGGTGAGAAACGAGTTGGAGAAGGAAAGAGTAGATCTCATCAATCTTCCCAAGTTTGGCAAGAATTTCATCTTGAGATTTTTCCAAGGAATCAAGCTTAGCATTGGTTTTGGCTAACTCATGAATGAGCTTATCCAACTTAGTAAGCTCGTCTTCTTAATCCTTATCAACACTTCCTTCACTTTTTGCATCAGCTTCTTTATCTCCACATTTTCTCTTTATGAGAACCCTTAATTTATCATGTAATTAATTTATTTTGTTTATATAATCCTTGACTAGATTACACTTGGAAGCTAGGTTTAAGTCAAGTCAATGAGTCAAATAGTCTTTGGAGTTCACAGGATTAAAAATTTAAGGTAAATTGACCATAAGGACAACTAAGGGAAAATTGGCAATTTCATAAGTCAAAGGTTAAGATGTGGCCAAGAGAGATAGAATTGAGTTTCTAGAGGTGAAATGAGCATCTCAATGAAATTTGAACTCAATTTGACCAAAGATTTACTTTTTCATGCTAAAGAAGCCAGGAAAGCCAAAATGATAATTTCCAGGTCAAATATGGCCACAATGGTTTTGGTAAGGTGATAAATGGTGTTTGAAATCATTTGGTGAAATTTGGTGATGTTTGGAATTAAATTGATCAAGTTTGAGACTTTTCTTGCAAGAGAAGCTAAGAAAGGCATTTTGGTATTTTTTTTTTTATTAGTCAAACTTGAGTCAAATCTGGTAAACCAAATTCAAACCTAGTCAAGGACGGGAAATGGTTGTAAGTAAAGGAAATAAAATCTAAGATTTAAAGTTCATTTGGAGACATAGTTGAGAAGTTTTTTAAGGTGGCATTATTTTATCGAACAATTTAAGCTTCTTTTCACCCATCAAACCTTTGTGCACTTATGAAAGGGAAACAACCTATTAATGAGGTAAAAAATTAGCTAAAAAAATGGGGTTCAGCTCCCTTTTCCCTTGGTTAAGTAGCCTAAACCTTTATTAACCATACAAAAGTCTTAACCCTTTACTATTTTAACCAATTCACCCATTTTCCATCCTTATTCATCCCTAAACCTGCAAACTCACTTTCTTCTCTTCCTATGCACATTCATCACATCCTAAACCCTTAAACACATATAAAATCACCAAGTAAATAAAAGAAAAATAAGAGAATGGGAGCTTGTAAGTGAGAAATCAATAAGAAGGTGTACATGTTGCAAAAGAGGGCTTAAGAGTTCGTTTTCTCCAAAAGGTGGCTACAGTTTTAGTATGATTTTAAGGTGAGAATGTGTTTTGGTTTATGCTTAGTTCATTCTTGTTTAGATTGGCCTTTATGCTCAGAAAAAACCCATGCTTTTGTGTGAGGTTAAGCTTGGGGAAAATAAGGAAACCGATGAGCTTCTAGGAAGAAAGCTACGATTTTAAGTGTTTGTTTTCTTAAGGTAAGGAGTGAATCACTTTTTATTCTAGTTCTTGAATAATGATACTACCCTTAAGCTCAAAACTATGTTAGTAATATGGTTAATTTACTATGGCTAAACAAGGAACTCCAAAGGACTAGGAGCAGGCTTGTAGGAGGTAGATCTTTAAGTTTGCAAGTGCAAAATCTACACAAGGTTAAGGTGTTTTAGCCCTTATCACTTTGAGAAGCTTTATCCATATTTTAGCTTGGTGAAAGCTAGAGCAAATGGTAGGGCAAAATCAGCAAGAGGGCTTAAGTGGCATTAAGGCCAGACCTAGCTCTTAGTTTGGGCAATAGGTGGTGTCCTTGGTACATGGGCTATAAAATGGTGTGTGGTGTAAGCCTTTGATACTTGGTAGATGAGTGTGGCCGAACTTTCAAGGTTTAGCATGCATAAGAGAGATGTACCTCAGTTTGGGTGTGTATGTGTTGTGATCGAGTTCAAGGGCTCGGTATGTGTATATGCATATGCAACAAGGGCTCTTAAGTGCATGCATATTTTAGGGGCCTAGGAGCATGGTGAGTTTGGTGTGTTGAAGTGCACATGGGTGTGCCCAAGTGGGCATGCAACCATGTATGCCTAGGGCACTCGAGGGTGTGCATGCTCATGCACCTGTGGGCTTGTGGCTGTGCTCGCCTAGGGGGCCGCATAGGCACATCCCGGGATTCTTGGTTTCTTACAATCCTTGCGTTGCACTTTAGGAATAACCCACAAGGGGGAGACCAAGGCAAAGCTTTAAGGCCCTAATGACACTTAGGCTCAATAAATGACTTGGGCCATCAGCAAGCATACACATGAGCTTATTAGGCCAAAGGGCCTTAAAAGGGGCAAGAGACATCAATGGGCACTATGACCCACACAAAATATGGTCAAACCCTACTACATACAATAAATGAGTTTTTGTGCTAGCAAAAGCTGGCAAGCTCAAGGGCAAATGCAAGGATGCATGCTCAATGGCAAATGCAAGGATGCATGTTCAATGGCAAAAACGGACCAATGGGTATTTGTTTATTTGTCTTTTTCCTTATTTGTGTATGTGTGTGAGGTATGGGGTATCATGTATCAAAAAAGTCATGATATGATGATCATTATATAATGCTCTACTCCATAAGAGCTCATGGCACGTTCATATAATTTATGGGCAAGGTTTATGTATACATGGCAATGTGTGCATATGGTCTCTTATGTATGATGTTGTCATATCTTATTTGTTGTAGAATGCCTTACTAAGTATTTTATATACTTACCCTTATTGTTAATGTGTAGATAACATTTTGTAGGAGCCAAATAATCCACAGTGATTATTTAATACTTGTTTGTTAGTTTCTCATAGGTACATTTTGCATACACCACATGTTCATTTTTCATATGTTGCATGCACTTATGATCAGAGTCTAACTCCAAACTTATTTGTCTTATACAGCAAGGTAGTCAAGTAAAGACTTCTTGGCTCACTCTTCACTTGGGTTTCTCTCTCCCGAGCAAAGGTGGGCCTACCGACCATTTGGATCATAAATATTTTGTAGCATAGTGGTAGTAGATAGTAGGAGGTCTATTGGTATTCACTTTGACTTAGCATAAAAATGGCATGTATTATTATTAAGTCTGGTTAGGCTTATCAACCTATGACATTACTTGCTAAGGTTGATAGGCAAAACACTTAAACATTTTGTTGTTGTAGTATTTACTTACCATGAGTGTAGTTTTCATCCATGGTTTGGCATGATATATTACTTGTGCATGCATAAGCATTAAAATGTTTTCTTATGCGGCCACACATATTTTATTCATGTTTTCTTTAAATCCCACCAAACCACTATCTTAGTTTAATAAACTTAAGTGTTTATTAGAACTAAGTAAATGTTTTTCTTAACTCTCAAGTAAATACTAAATGCTAGATAGGTGGCTGGGATTTACATAGTAAATCTTGGCAAAAGATCTTGGAAATAAAGAATTATTCTAGCCTAATTAAGAGTTTAGATTAGGCAACAAAATGATCTAGCCTAATTAAAGTACTAAATAGGCATTTATTAGAATGGTTCCTTACAGTTGGTATTAGAGCCTAGGTTATAATAAAGGCAAAGGTCTTGGTTGCTACCACAATAAGAATCCTATGTATAAAGTCAGAGTTAGACTAATGATCATGAGTATTGATTGTGTGTTGCAGGATACTAGGGGCATCACTTTGGATGCTTTATATGCTCTCACTTTGTAGATGTTGGATCATATGGATCAACAAAATGAGACACTATCTCTCTTAACACTAGCATTGAATGCCATAACTCAAGCCTAGGCCCAGAAAACCAGGGCAAATGGGCAAAACCTCGAGGATATTGATGATTTGGATGAAGAGCCACTAGACGTAGGTCATCAGGATCTTAAGCTAGCTGCCCAAAGAGATAACAATGGCCAAGATAGAGAGCTTGTCATTATTAAGGCTCAACATGAAGAGGGATCCCTAGTTTCCATGCTTAGGTAGATCCAAGGGCTGGATTCGCCTTACTTTGATGGCAAGAGAGATCTCGACAATGCTGACTTTTGACTAAATCTAATGAATAAGATATTTTGGACCCTATGGACTATTGATGACATTAAGTTGCATTTGGCATCTTATTATCTGAAGGGCGCTACATAGATCTGGTGGAATCTTGAGCAGGATCTTCTCGAGGAGAAAAATAAGGGCAAGTCTGAGTATAGAGCCAGGCCTTTGACTTGGCAGTATTTTCTGGAAAAGCTCCAAGGAGAGTACATCAATGAGGTCGCCAGGGACCTCAAGAAGTAGGAGTTGGAGAGACTCACCCAGGGTGAGATGACTATGATCGAGTACTCTATGAGGTTCAAAGCATTGGCACGACATGCACCATACTTGGTTGGTTGAAAGCATACTAAGATAGCTTAGTTTGTCGATGGGCTTAGGTCCTATTTGCTAAAGTTTACGGTAGTTGCAGATTTTAGCACTTACTCTCAAGTAGTACAAAAGGCTCAACAGTTAGACAGATTGATGAACCCTACTAATATCAAGGGCAGATATGAGAGGGGAGAGCCCATGGGCACCAAGGCCAAAGGCAAGAGCCAGCTACCCCTAAGATAAGAGGCAATGGTAACAATGTTAACAAAGCCAAGCCTGGGAAGGGCTAATGTAAGACTTGTGGCAAGTTTCACGGCAAGAAGTCGTGCCTTTACCTTGAAGGACAGCAGCAGCCCGACAATTGCCCAGTGGGCTGCTGGACATGTGGGGTATTAGACCATTAGACCCAAGATTACCCCCAAGCATGTCATGATGAATAGGGAGTGGCCCAGAGGCCTATGCCTTACCCAAGACAAAAAAGGCTAGGTGGAGCTGGAGCACTTCGAGCAGGAAGAGTACAACATGGAGCTAGAGATGGAGCACATTGACTAGCACCGCTCCAACAATGAGTGCTCGCCTTGGCTCACCAAGAGGGGCATCCAGTAGCACAAGGTACTTTTATGTTAAATAATACTAGTGTTAGAGTATTATTTGATACTAATGCATCACTATCTATTATATCTACTAGATTAGTAGATAGATTGGGTTTAGTTAGGACCGATGTACCAAAGATAAGGATCATAAGGATAGTAAGTCCTCATCTAGCTTTCATCAAAGAAAAGGTATTAAGTTGCCTCTTTGACATAGGCCACCATAGATTTTACTATGACTTCTAGGTGAATTCACTGTGAGAGCATGGCTTGGTACTCAATATGGATTGGTTGGAACAACACCAGGCTAACATCAACTGTGCAAGTCAAACCATCACCCTTAAAACTGAAGAGGGGGAGGTGGTGACTTGTGACAGTGGATTGGCAACTAGTGTCAAGTCAACCTTGTTGAGATTGATTGATGTGATTCCCATTATGGATGAGAAGAAGTACTATGGCTTGAACGGTAATGAAATGGTGGAGGAACTAAAGGACATACCAGTTCTTAATATGTTCCTAGAAGTTTTTCTCGCTAACTTACCAAGGTTACCACCTAAGAAAGAGATGGAGTTCTCTGGTCACTTATTACCCGGGACTCGGACAATATTGATTCCTCCATATAGTATGTCCACTCGTGACATGGATGAATTGAAGGAACAGCTAAAGGAGCTATTAAGGAAGTGCTTCATTAGGCCCAGTGTATCACCATGGGGTGCCCTGGTGTTATTTGTGAAAAAGAATGATGGTATTCTTAGGTTGGTGACTGATTACCAAAAGTTAAATCAAGCAACGATAAAGAAAAAGTACCTTCTTCAAAGAATTGATGAACTACTTGATAGGCTTAAAAAAGCTAAGATATTCTTAAAGATTGATCTAATAAGTGGTTATTTTCAGATTAGGGTCAAGGATGAAGACATATACAAAACTACTTTTCGAATATGGTATGGGCACTTTAAGTATACAATGATGCCGTTTGGGGTAAGTAATGCCCCTGTACTATTTATGAAAGAAATGAATAAGATATTCATGCCTTATTTGGATAAATTTGTGGAAGCTTTCATTATGATATACTCATATACTCCCAAACTCCTACTCAGCATAATGAACATCTTAAGATGATCTTGCATGTACTAAAGGATAATCAGTACTATGCAAAATTATCTTAGTATCAGTTCTGGGCAAAAGAGATGCCCTTCCTTGGTTATGTGATTAGTGACAAAGAGGTAAATGTGGACCAAGGGAAGGTACAGGCAGTGATGGAGTAGAGACAACCCACCAACCCTACCGAGGTAAGGAGCTTTCTTGGTCTAGTGGGCTATTATCGGGGATTCGTTGGGGGATTCTCCCAAATAGCTAACATTAACTACCTTGATTAATAAGGTACAAAAATTTGTTTGGACAAAAAAATGTGAGGTAGCCTTCTGGGATCTCAAACGAAGGCTAACCATGGTGTCATTCTTAATAGTGCTAGACCTAGGAAAACCCTATGTTATCTATACGGATGCATCAGGATTGGGCTTAAGTTGTGTACTAATGCAAGATAGACAAGTAGTTACCTATGGTTCAAGACAATTAAGGCCAAATGAGCTAAATTGGCTAACACACGATCTAGAACTAGCAACCATAGTCTTTGCCTTAAAACTCTGTAGGCATTATTTGTTAGGATGGTCCTTTCAAATATATACGGATCATAAGAGCCTAAGGATGTGGATAGAGTACATCCTTTGCCTCATGTTCAAATCTTTCTGGGTTGGACCCTAAGATGCATGAGGTTTTAGGGGAGACCAAGCATAGGACCGTCCAAGAAGGGTATGAATATCAAGATGGTTTATTTTTCCTTAAAAAAAGACTCTATGTGCCCAGTGTTAATGGGTTGAGGGAGCAGGTGCTCCAAGAGGCACATAGTAGTCCCCTTAATATCCACCCAAGGGTCACCAAAATGTACAATGACCTAAGAACACATTTTTGGTAACCTAGGTCCAAGGTTAATATAAAGAATCATGTAGCTAAATACCTTACCTGTGAAATGGTAAAAGCTAAACACCAAAAACCAAATGGTACCTTGCAGAGTCTATTCATTCCAGAGAGGAAGTGGGGGGCAATCACGATGGATTTCTTGGTAGGTTTTCCAAGTACAAGGAAACAACATGATGCCATATGGGTAATAGTGGATAGGTTGACTAAAAGTGCCCTTTTGTCTACCAATTAAGATCACATATTGATTAGAAAGGTTGGCAAACTTATATATTAGAGAGATTGTTCGATTTTATGGTGTGCCAGATTCTATCATATCTGATTGAGATCCATGGTTTGTCTCTAGGTTTTAGAATGCCTTTCAACAAGCAATGAGGTCAAAGGTAAACTTGAGTACCACTTATCACCCCCAAACAGATGGACAGTCAAAGAAGACTATCTAGACCTTAAAAAACATAATGCGGAGTTGTGCCTTGGATTTCAAAGGAGATTGGGATGACCATCTTCCACTCATCGAATTTGCCTACAACAATGGTTATCGGTCATCGATTTAAATGGCTCCATACGAGGCTTTGTATGGCCGACGATGCATGACACCACATTGCTGGACCTATAAGGCAAATGTTGACCAAGTGGGACCATAGTTGTAGAGGAGACCACAGCTAAGATTAGGCATATTCAAGCCCGATTAAAGGCAGCTATTGATAAGCAGCAAACACATGCCAATGTTAAGTAGTGTAAAGTGAACCTTGAAGTAAGGGACAAGGTGTTCATCAAGGTCTCACCAATAAAAGGAGTGGTACGATTCGGCCAAAGGGGCATGGCTTCTAGGTACATTGGACCCTATGAGATTCTAGAGTGGGTTGGCAAATTTGCATACAGATTGACGCTGCCACTGAGCCTGGCTTACATACATAATGTGTTCCATGTTAGCATATTGAAAAAATACAATGCACCTGATGGGTAATCAGTGATATCCCTTCCAATCAAACCAGTGAGTGAGGACTTGACTTATGCGGAATGCCCAATTAGATTTTTTAACTGACAAGTCAGAAAGCTAAGGACCAAGTGGATACCTATGGTTAAGGTCCAATGGTCTAATCATTCAAAATATGAGGCCACGTGGGAGATAAAGCAAGACATGGAGACCCAATATCCCAGCCTATTCTTAGAATTAAAGCATGAATTAAAGGAACAATTCTCTGAAGAGGGGGAGGATATGAGAACCCTCAATTTATTAGGTAATTAATTTATTTTATTTTCATAATCCTTGATTAGATTACAATTGCAAGCTAAGTTTAAGTCAAGCCAATAACTCAAATAGTCTTTAGAGTTCACAGGATTAAAAATCTAAGGTAAATTGACCATAAGGGAAACTAGGGGTAAATTGGTAATTTGGTAATTCAAAGGTCAAAATGTGACCAAGAAAGACAGAATTGAGCTTCTAGAAGTGAAATGAGCATCTTGATGAAATTTAAACTCAATTTGACCAAAGATTGGCTTTTTCTTGCTAAGGAAGTAAGGTTCTTGCTAAGGAAGCAAAGAAGGGTAAAATGATAATTTTTAGGTCAAATATGGTCAAAATGGTTTTGGGAAGGTGAGAAATAGTGTTTGAAACCATTTGGTGAAATGTGATTATGTTCGGAGTTAAATTGATCAAGTTTGAGACTTTTCTTACAAGAGGAGTTAATAAAGGCATTTTGGTATTTTTGGTTGGTCAAACATGGTCAAACTCAAGTAAAATTTGGTAAACCAAATTCAAATTTTGTCGAGGGTAGGGAAATGCATGGTAAGAAGTGGAGGAAAGAAAATCTTAGATTTAAATTTCATTTGGAGACATCATTGAGAAGTTTATAGAGGTGGCATCCTTTTATCCAACAATTTAAGCTTTTTTTCACCCATCCAACCTTTGTGCACTTGTGCGAGGAAAGCAACCTGTTAATGAGGTAGAAAATCAGCTTAAAAAACATGGATGAGCTCCCTTTTCCCTTGGTTAAGTAGCCTAAACCTCTACTAACCATTCAAAAGTCTTAACCCTCTACCACTTTAACCCTTTCACCCATTTTCCATTCTTATCCTTCCCCAAACCCACAAACTCACTTTCTTCTCTTCCTATGCTCATTCATCACGTCCTAAACCCTCAAACACATAGAAAATCACCAAATAAATGAAAGAAAACTAAGAAAATAAGAGTTGTAAGTGATAAATCAATGGGAAAGTGTACATGTCGCAAGAGAGGGCTTAAGAGTTCGTTTTCTCCAAAAGGTAGCTACGGTTTTGGTATGATTTTAAGGTGAGAATGTGTTTTGGTTTAATCTTAGCTCATCCTTGTTTAGATTGTCCTTTATGCTTATAAAAAATCCATGATTTTGTGTGTGGTTAAGCTTCGGAAAAACAAGGAAAATCGATGAGCTTCTAGGAAGGGAATTACAATTTTAAGTGTTTGTTTTCTTAAGGTAAGGAGTGCATCATTTTTTGTTCTAGTTCTTGAATAATGATATTGCCCCTAGGCTCAAAAATATGTTAGTAATATAGTTAATTTACTATGGTTAAACAAGGAACTCCAAAGGACTAGGACCAGGCTTGTAAGAGGTGGATCTTTGAGTTTGCAAGTACGAAATCTACACAAGGGTAAGGTGTTCTAGCCTTTCTCTCTTTGAGAAACTCAAGCCATGTTTTAGCTTGGTGAAATCTAGAGCAAAACAGGCACAAGGTGACCAATGGAGCCAAAGAGGGCTCAAGTGACACTAAGACCCGACCTAGCTCTTAGTTTGGGCAATAGGTTATGTCTTTGGTGCATCGGCTGTAAAATGGTGTATGGAGCAAGCCTTTGATGCTTGGTAGATGAGATCATAAGAAAGATGTGCCTTTGTTTAGGTATATGTGTGTTGTGATCGAGTTCAAGGGCTCGGTTTGTGTATGGGTGTGTATGACATAGGCTCCTAGGTGCATAAATATTTTGGGGTACCTAATATCATGGTGAGTTTGGTGTGCTGAGGTGCACATGGGTGTGCCCAAGTGGGCATGCAACCATGTATTCCTAGGGCAACCGAGGGTGCACAGGCTTATGCGCTCGCGGGCTCATGACCGTGCTCACCTAGGGGGCCGTATGGCTATATCTCAGGGGCCTTGGTTTCATGTGGACCTTGGGTTGCACTTTGGGCATGACCCACGAGGGAGAGCCCAAGGCAAAGCCCTAAGGCCCAAATGACACTTATGCCCAATAAATGACTTGGGTCATAAGTAAGCATACACATGGGCCTATCATGCCAAAGGGCCCTAAAAGGGGTAAGAAACATCTATGGGCACTATGACCCACACAAAATATGGTCAAACCCTGCTACATACAATAAGGGAGTCTTTGAGCTAGCGAAAGCTGATAAGCTCAAGGACAAATGCAAGGATGCATGCTTAATGGCAAAAATGGACTAATAGGTGTTTTGTTTGTTTCTTTTTCTGCTTGTTTACTTGTATGTGAAGTATAGGGATTCATGTACCGAAAAGGGCATGACATGATGATCATTATATAATATCCATTCCATAAGAAATCATGGCACGCTCATTTAATTTAAGGGCAAGGTTCATGCATGCATGAAAATGTGTGCATATGGTTCATTGTGTGTGATGTTGTCATGTCTTGTTTGTTTTAGAATGTCTTCTAAGTATTTTATATACTTATCTTTATTGTTAATGTGCGTATAACATTGTGCAGGAGCCAAATAATCCACAGTGATTATTTGATACTTGTTTGTTAGTTTCTCATAGGTACATTTTGCATACACTACATGTTCATTTTTCATATGTTGCATGCACTCATGGTTAGAGTTTAACTTCTAACTTATTTGCCTTGTATAGTAAAGTAGTCGGGCAAGGACTTCTTGGGTCACTTTTTGCTTGGGTTTCTCTCTCCGGGCAAAGGTGGGCCTATCGACCATTTGGGCCATAAATATTTTGTAGCATGGTGGTAGTAACTAGTAGAAAGTATACTGGTATTCACTTTGACTTAGCATAACCATGGCATGTATTATTATTAATTCAGATTAAGCTTATCAACCCATGATATTACTTGCTTAGGTGGATAGGCAAAACACTTAGATATTGTGTAGCTATAGTATTTACTCGTTAAGAATGTAGTTTTAATCCATGTTTTGGCAATGTTATATTACTTGTGCATGTATGAGCATTAAATGTTTTCTTTGTTTTCTTATGTCGCCGCACATATTTTATTCATGTTTTCTTTAAATCCCACAAAACCACTATCTTATTTTAATAAACTTAAGTGTTTTATTGGAACTAAGTAAATATTTTTCTTAAATCTCAAGTAAATATTAAACACTATACAAGTGGCTAGGATTTACATATTAAATCTTGGCAAAAGACCATGGAAATGAGGAACTATTATGGCTTAATTAAGAGTTTGGATTAGGCAACAGAATGATCTAGCCAAATTAAAGTACTAAATAGCATTTATTGGGATGGTTCCTCACACTCTTTACCTTTCTAATTGTCCTCCAATGGCAATTCTTATAAGTGATTTCATCTCTTTTCCAGCCAACTCCTTTAACAAGTTTTAACCCTCCTAACCTTAAATTTGTAAGACCAACAAGAGATGCACAATTGTCCAACTAAATTTCACTGTAGTGTTGCAATCTACCCCATGGGCTTTAAGAAACCAAGTGATAAGAAGAAAATAGGGCAAAGGCGTTGCTTTGTTGGTGGCTACTTTTTTCATTTGGTACAAGATTCTAGTACCAAAATCTACATTCAGTCTCTTAGCTATCTTGTACATGAGGCATGCATCATGATAAGTGACATTATTTGCAAGCAACCTAGGCACCAAAATATCAACAATAATCCAATGCAAAACTCGATCATAAGACTCTAGCAAACTCGGAAAAGCTCTATTCAGCAATTGAGAGCAAACTTTAACCAACCCTGGAAAGAAACGATTCAAAATATATTTATGGTCAACTTTGAAAATCTTTTCAATTTTTGATTTAACACCAACTAGAGCAGAGATAGAATCCTTGGATGCAAAAATATTAGTTTCATTCAATTGGTTAGTAAGTCTAAAAAATTTCTTATCCACCCTCAAATTTTTCTAAAATTCACCAATATGAGACTCTGAACCTCTAAGTTTCTGACTAATAAAAGATCCTAACTTAAAAAATGCAACCCAAAGAACCACTTTACCAAACTTTTTTTTCCTCAAATCTTTAACAGAAACAATCTGATTCTTACACAATTTCTTAATCATCTGAATTTCTTCAATAATAGGAGCCACATTCACAGTAAGGGAGCCCATTACCTCAATTTATCCTTTTTTAAAGGAGGAGGACAAAAAAGATGGTGGTTGGACTGTTGGCCGCTTGTTTTGTTTAGCTTTTGCCTTGAACTGCTTGGACAACTTAGAAGAGGAAACACTCCTTGTCCATAGCATCCCGGCCCCTCTTTGGTACACCTCCACTGTGAGTTTGAGGCACCATTTTTAATTTCTCAGAGAAATAAAGAATGCAAATCGGAATTATGGCTGTTAGCACTTGGGGTTGTGAGGCTAGGATTTTGGTTAACAGGGAAATAACTCATTAGAGGGAGAACGGATGGTGGAGATGGGGTTCTAGTGATTAAAGAGGAGCAACTGGTGTAGGCAAAGGTCAGCAAGGTAAATGGGATGAAGGAGGGAAAGAAACCACGTCAAGTGGACAAAGAAGAAGATGCGAGTTTGATACATGAGAGAAGACAAAAGCTTGACTTTCAACAAGATAAAAAAAAATGCATTGTTTCTATCATTTTTTTTAACACTTTAATGCTAAAATGGCAATGTTTGAATAAAAGAAAGTCTTTTTTTAAACAAAACACTTGATTGAAAAATAAATACTTGATTGAAACAAATAGACAAAAAGCCTGAGGACAAAAACATAGAAGCAAACTTTTTAAAATACCTTAATGAAAAGTTTTAACTTAATTGAATTTTAAAAGTCTGATCTGAAAAATTTAAAAACTTAAGAAAAGTACTTTGAAAAACCAAAACAAGTAACTATAAGGCTTGACACATTGAATGGCACATTTTAATATATGAATATTTGAATTATATAACCATGAAGTTGATCTGATAATACAAGTCCATTCTTTTTAGGATAAAAAACTAGCTACCTTCGATTGCATATTCCTAGTTCTTTCCTAATAAAAACAAATCTTTCTTCACACAATAGTTTGGTAAAAATATCAGCCAATTGATGTTGAATGTCAATAAATTCAAGCACAATATCACCATCATGCACATGATCTTTAATAAAATGATACCTAAGTTCTATATGCTTTGCTCTAGAGTGGAAAACCAGATTTTTACCAAAACTTATGGTACTTTTTCTGTCACATTTTATGAGTGTCTTTTTTAAATTAAAACCATAATCTTTCAATTGTTGGTTCATCTACAATATTTGAGTTACACAACTCTGAGCCATAATATATTCAACCTCCATGGTGGATAAAGTAACCGAAATTTGTTTCTTTGAAAACCATGATACGAGACAACATCCAATAAATTGAGAAGAGCCACTAGTTGATTTTCTATTCACTTTACTTCCAGCATAATCCACATCAGAATATCCTAAAAGATTAAAACTAGTATCTCTAGAGTACCATAATCCTAAATTTGGTGTATCCACCGAATATCTAAAAATCTTTTTTACCACTTTCAAGTGTGATTCCTTTGGGCATGATTGAAAACAAGCACACAAGTAAACACTAAACAATATACTTGGTCTACTTGAGGTCAAATAAACAAAGAACATATCATGCTCCTATAGAGTTTTTGGTAAATAGGCATACCATTTTCATCCTCATCAAGCTTAGTTGTGACAATCATTAGAATGGCACTAGGCTTTGCATTTGAGTAGCAAAATCTCTTGAGTAGCTCTCTTGTGTACTTAGCTTGGTTGATAAAAATGCCTTCCTTTGATTATTTGATTTGAAGTTCAAGGAAGAAAGTAAGCTCAACCATCATGCTCATCTCAAATTCACCTTACATTAACTTAGAAAACTCTTCACACAAAGATTCATTAGTGGCACTAAATATAATATCATCCATATAAATTTGCATAATCAACATGACATCCTTGAAGTGCTTAATAAAAAAAGTAGCATCAACCTTACCTCTAACAAAACTTTGATCAATCAAGAATTTAACCCATACAAAGCTTTCTTTAATTTAAAAATATTGTTTGGAAATTTTGGATCTTCAAAATCGGGAGATTATGAAACATAAACTTCCTATTTAATAAAACCATTTAAAAAAGTACTTTTCATATCCATTTGAAAAAACTTAATCTCCATACAGCAAGTAAAGGCACAAAGCAATCTAATAACTTCTAACCTTGCAATGGGTGAAAAGGTTTCTTCAAAGTCAATACATTCTTCATCAAGCTTGCTTCAAAAAACTCATTTCAACCCTCTAATGGAATGATCTTTTATAATGGAATGATCTTTTGGCTTGGGCACTAATTCCCAAACCTCATTCCTACAAAATTAGTTTAGTTTCTCTTGCATAGCCAAAATCCAATTTTAATCTCTAGGGGCTTCATCAATGGTTTTTTGTTCTATTTGAGACAAAAAGGCATAGTAACTTCATAAGTTTCTTAAGGAGGATCTAGTCACAGTACTCTCCAAGCATCACCTATTATGAAATCCTTTGGATGACTAGATTTGTGCTTAAACTTCCATTTATTAGGCAATCCTTGATGAGAATGCTCTTCTTGATGTAGATTTTGCTTCTTAGATTGATCTTGGTTATCATGCAAAGATTTCTTCTTTCACAAGCAATGCTTAAATCACCAAAAATACTTGAAATATACTTAAGAAATAATTTTTCTTCCAAAGATTAAAATTTTATCAATAAGAGACTAATATATAAATCTTTAAATATGAACTTGAAACACATAAACTAAATATGTTTTGTTATTTTCACAATCAAATAAGTATGAGCCATGAGTGGAACAAATCTAATAAAAGGTTGATTTGGAAGGCAATCAGAGCACGTACAACTCGGAGAATCTGGATCGGTAGGAGCAGCCTAGTATTCATAGGTAAACAAGTAGATGATGTTCAAATGTTTTCTTATTCACGGGTATCTGGTTGGTGTAAGAAATTAAAACGTTATTGGTTCGAATGGTATCAGGACATGACGTCTTCTGTCAACAATTGGTTGTAACCTCTTTGTAGTTCTGAAGCTTTGTATGGTTTTGACTTGTTGTAAGTTTCAGCTACCTATTTGCTGGAACAATTAGTCTATAATTTTTAAAAATTAATAAACAATTTAAATTTTTCATTTCTTCGTTTTTAAAAGTCGGATTTTCTGTATAGATGGTCAACAAAGACACACTAGATTTATGTTAAGAGATAACGGGGAGATATTGAATTTACGTTAAGTGTCAGCCGTCAGACATGAAACATGAGAGGCGATTATCAATATTAAGTGCAAAGAGATAAATCAACACTTACTGGTTGTTAAGCAACAACAATTCACATCCCTTACAACTTGTTTGGAAACAGCTTTTACAATTAGGGTTAAAATTTTAGATAATTTATTCAACGTTGAAATGAAAACTCTTCAGCTAAAGTTAAAAACTATGAAAATGCCCTTAAGTTAAAAGCTAAAAACGTCAGTTGAGTAATTTTTTCAAAACTCTAATACTAATCGCTGACACTAATACCAAATGGAACATATGTGTTGTTGGTACAATAATTTACCCGGTAGCTTGGTATTGATTCATAGTACAGAGAGTTCATACAAAAGCCTGTGTAGCACTTGGTAGAAAAGAAGAAATTTATTGAAGAGAATTAAAATAGAGATTTAAAATTCAATGAAATTATTTAATAAAAGCCTCTGATTCAAAATGTTCAAAGCAATTCATTTTAACTTACGTCAATTTAACCTAAAATAATTTATTTTAATTTTTACATTATTTTTACCTAAAACCAATTTCATTTGAAAGTCAACATTAAGTAAATATAATAATTCATTTGAAAGTAAATTTTTATAATGTTATTAAATTTTTATGAAATTTTTCTTGTTAGACATTAAAAAATTTAATAGAAATTTAATAAGATTATATAAATTATATTTTAAATAGATTATTATATCTACATAATATTATTTTTCAAATGAAATAGGTTAAAGGCAAAAAATATTTAAAAATAAAAATAAATTCTATTGAATTAAATTGACTTAAGTTAAAACAAATTAACTCATCTTTTCCAAGAACAAGACAAGCAATAATTAGTAACCCCTTCTTTTAATTTTTTTTTCTTTTTTGGTCTAAAAAGCCAATCACATAAAAGATAGTATTTTCTTTAGAATAATATTACCTTCTCCCAAATTCTTTGGTTCATTTCAGTTTTTTAATTAAATTTATTTATATTATTAATAGCTTTTTAAAAAAATATTATAGAAACTACAAGATTATAAATTTTAAATATAATTTTTCAAACTTTTTTATCAAATAATAATATAAATAAATTTAAGCTAAACTTAAGTTAAAAAAATGAAATGCATCAAAGAATTTGGGATGCAAGAAGTACTATGCTAATAACGCAATCAATTTTTATGATTTTTTCCCTGCAAAACTCAAAAAGACAATATTAATAAAGCATACTTTAAATTCTGGAAAAAAATGCTAAAAAATTATTTTCAGGTTTCTTAGTATATAAATTTAGCAAATAATCACTATTTATAAATAAAGCATACTTTAAGGTTCCAATTAGTATATAAATTTAGCAAATAATCACTATTTATAAAAAAAACAACCAATAATCCATTATCAACAATCTCTCAAATACACCAATATATATAATATAACTGTGCTACTTTTGTCATTTATCTTATGGCACTAAAGCTGGTATGGCGGTAAATGAGAATCGAGTCTTATACTGGAATTTAAAAAGCTTAAATTTGGTTCATTCTGCCAAGATTCTCTCATTGTTAGATGATCTTTATGTATCACTGTGGCCACAACTGGGCTTGCATTTAGGATTGCCCTGCTTTGAAATGGGATATTGTTTCTTGTCCCCTTGAACGTTTTTTTCCCCACAAAAAAAGGTGCCACCACTTCAAATTATTATTTTAATAATTTTTAAAGATGAACATGGTTATTGTTGGATGGATAGTCGCAATTGTTTTGGGCTGAAATAAACAAATTTCTTCTTGGCCCAAGAACATGTCTAGGATAAAAATTGAAGAAATTACAAAAAAGGTCTCCAACATGTCATACTTTATTTGAATGGTCCTTAAACTATCCTGTCTTCCAGTCGAACCTCCACTTTGCGGTAGCAAACTTTTTGTGCCGAAGATGAGCAATGCCCATCGTGGCCCAAAAAAATATCTATAGAAAATGGAAAATTTAAAGAAAGGTCCCTAGGATCCTATGCTTTAATTTAATCATCCTCATACTTTTTAATCTTCCAATTAACCCCCTATTTTGTAGTAGCTTTCTTTACTCCAGCTTCTGCCTATTAAGGTGCCAGCATTGTTTTGTACCAAAATTACAAAAGCTAAAAGTGTATTTTTCAGTTATATCACACATAGGTCTCTATATCTTTCCACAATGCTACACTTCTATCTGCAAACTTTGAAAAGTTTCAAAATATGTAACCATTACATTATTTTACGATGAAGTGTCGGTGGCCATGCTTCCACTAATCCACACAATGATCATAAACATGGACTGCCGCAACGCGTAATCTCCATGAACCTTGTTATAACCACATATTAATTGCTGACTTGGGTTATTGTCATGAACAGTACCTTTTTTAAGCTTTTTCCTAAGTACTGGTTTAACCCCATTCTAGCCCTTTACAAATTTTTTTTATTCTATTTTGGCTTGTAAACTATTCTATTTGACGATCAAGTCTTAAGAGATAGTATGAGGACAATTGCAAGGTTAATAAACCTGCAAGTTTAGAGAATGCAACTACCCAAGATAAAAACTACTAGGACTTTCTCTAGTGTTTGTCCTTTTTGGTAGTTTTTTCTGCTTAAATTTGTTTTAGTTCCTAAGGTATTATTCTTTTCATTCCCTAAATTTTATCTGTTTTTCATTTTGGTTATTCTTCTCTTTTTTTATTTTTTCATTTATTGAATCAATGTTAAATCCTTATTACCTATAATATTTCCATTTGTTCTATTGGTCCCAAAACTTTACTTTGACTTTTGTATTAATAATCAAACATCACTTTTTGTAGGAAGATTATTTCTATCTTCTACTAAAAAATTTTGGTCATTATGATTTATCTAATTTTGGCTATAACATGGACTGTTGCGAGACTCTACTTGGGATCTTTGATTTAAAGCCCCAGTTTGTACCATTTTATTACTTTTTTGTCAATGATTAAACACCACTTTAATTGCTAACAAAATCCTACTATTTGCCCTATTAATCCCAAAAAGTTATTATGAAGAGATTAGATCTTGATTTTATGTCAACTTCAAATCTCAGTTTTTTGTTTCATGTAATTTTTTTCATCAATGGTTAAATCTAGTTTTAATTGTTAGAACTCAAAAATTTTTTCCCTCTTCATCTCCAAATTTTATTATTTAATGATTATTTTTGCTATATTTATATAAAATGATATCACAAGTTGAACCACCGGAACGCATGCAACATATAAACCTCGTTACTCAACAGTCCCTGGCAAGTAGAATTATCCGGTGATTGAAAGTAATAGCTAAAACAAACTCAAATATTTCAAAAGGTTGGTGTAAGCTGTGGTTCACTGGTTCCCATGCCTGGTTGCCAGCGAAGGATACTTTTAGTGCTTAAAAGTAATAAGTAATACAATCCATCTCAAAGCCTATGTACAATATTTGTCCTAATCTCTTAAAAATTATAATTTAATTATCAAGATGATAATTGGGCAGATCGGACTAGGTTTAAATCATATTATTTAACTTCAAGTTTAATTGGATTACCATGAATTAGGATTCATGTTAGGTTATTTAGATTCGAGTTGATTTTTAGGCTGAGTGCATTTCCGGCTCGGATTTGACAGAATTTATTTGATTTAGGTCTTATACAAGTTGGATCAATTTCAATTTCAAGTAATTTCAAATCAGGTCATTCACGTTTGGATCATAATCGGATTGTTGACTTTTTTAGTCAAACAAGGCCAGGTATGACTTAGGTTTAGGTAAATAAGTAAAGATTATTAAACAAATCCAATTTTATCATGCCTATTTAAATCGGACCTATAATTATTAACATTTTCAACTATATATATATACATCAAGGTTCACTGCTTGAGGTGACCTATAAATATAAACTAATTTACGTGTGCATCAAATCGGCTAACCAACTAGGAACGTTTAAATTTTCTTAACACTTTTACTTCCTTAAATTTTAAAAAGAGAAATTTTCCGCTCTCGCTCTTGTTTTTGGGATGCTCTAGGCACTTTGCAACCAACTCATTTGTCCCCTATCATACAGTCTAAAACCTTATAACACAGTAATTGGTATAGACCGTACAGAAGTCACCATTCAGATAAAGTGGAGGCAGCAGCAACTATTGAGGAAACGCAGGGATAGCTTTAATTAGATCTCCATCCTCCATTAACAAGTCGTCAGCCGTAATCTGAGGAATTAACCTTTCACCATCAAACATGAAGCGCAAGTCGCAGAAACAGTCACCCTTGCGGCTGCAGTAATCCAACATGACTTCATTTAGAGGGGTTTTACGACCAATCCAGTAGCAAACATCTTTGTCTCGTGTCAGCCCCTTCACACACAAGAGTAGGGCAGTTTCTTGCACACCCTTAGGCAGAGCAACCAGTGGGCATACCACTACTGGATGGACATGTATCCTGTCTTCGTTTTGCATTTCCAGATCATCGGCTGTTCTGTAACAAGAAACTAATCTCTCATCCTTGTGAAGGAACTTCACATCTTCTAGTGAGAGACCCTTGCGCCGGCAATAATCAAGCATGAGCTGTTTGAGATATGTGTTACGGCCCAGCCAGTAGCAAACATCAGCTTTATCACCTTGCCTTACCACTCTCAGAAGAATTGCGCTCTCTTCTTTCGCTCGAGGTAAAGTGATCAGCATTGACTTGTCAGCTGATGCTCTTGGACCTGCCGAACCAGACTGTGTTTCACAAGGACCTGGAGGTCGACAAACTTTCAGCAAAATCATGACTAGATGAACGAATAAAACGATAAGCAAGCAATTCAATGCAGAGAAGATATACCTACTACCATAGATCAGATACCTACCTGAGGATTTAAATAAATCACTAGGAAACAAAGAAGTTAGTCCATTCTGAGGAGAGCAAGACCTCCAACAACTAGAACTTATTTGTTCATTTAAAATTTTAAGGTTTGGGAGAAGGTTACTTTATCTCAAGGTCTTGTTGCACCACCAGCCCAAAGTAGGGCTTATGGTGGTATTTACGGTTGTCTACCATACAAGAGTAAAAATACCAATTGCAAATGGTTCCTTCTTCTCCCAAAACCACACAACATCTGCCTAGTGTACATAAAGAGAAAAATTTAGTACTAAACACTACCATAACAAAGCTAGAAATACAAAATTGGGTAGCTTTCTAATCTCACCTGATGCATTTTCATCTGCAATAAACTCCCACTTTTCTGTCCTCAGATTTGCAGTTTCTTCATCACCATCATCGTACACTATCTATCGAAGAACATCAGAATGCATTTACCTCTAAATAGCATTAGACGGAAAGAGTAGTAGGAGTCTTAAGACGAAATCAAGAAAAAGAAAAGACTCCAAGATTTACATCACCTTGTGCTTCTTCTCTATGGGATCAAATGAATCAACTACACCTCCATAGAACCTGCCACAGGGGGCTAGTGAATTGTCTTACGAAAGAATGTGAGTCTTTAATTCAAGCGGAAGAATCATATTACCTGATCAAGCTTAGGAAAGGAAAAAGGTACAGAATATTGAATGTTTATCTTCTAAAAACCAACATGAGCGGGGACACGTCAGTACTTACATTCGATCTTTAGGCCACCAAACTTTGATCTTGGAACCAACCAGAGTCTCATTATATTCAAAAGAACCAAACACCTGAAAAACCAATCATTTACAAAATGGCAAATCAGGATGGCTAAAAAACCACAAAAGATCACAGTTTAAAGTCACTTAATGCAAATAACTACTACTTAAAACAAGCTAAGTTGATACTTCTCCCCTCCTTTACAGGTATTAAAAACACTCCATAATAGAAAATGAGCAAGAAGCCCATTTGGGAAGAGTTTTTCAAGATTAGCGTTAGAGTTTTTGATGACGGTAGAGAATAAACCGCTAAAGCTAAAAGCTAAAAGCTAAAAGCAACCCTTAGATATCTTTTTTGAAACTCAGACGCTAAGGTTAACCACAAAGCAGCCAACATAGCAGGATAATGTGGAAGCTAATTAGATTATTAGAATGCATATACCATTTGACAAAAACACAGTAGAAAATTATGATCCGGTATATGAATATTCCACTTCCAAAACTGAACAGACCAACGGTAGCAAGAGGTAAAGAAAATAATGAATACTCTCTCTTTGGTTGCAGCAGCCTTCCTCTTGGAAACTTTCTTAGGGGTCTCCTCCAAGGGTGGCTGGCCAGTTTCTTGCTTCAATGAATTTGGAGAGGTAACCATTTCCTGAAATGTCATGGATAGCATTCTTCGAAATCTCATGAAACACTTAAACTGAAAACATAAACTCAACATGATGGTGATTGTTGAAGGCAAAAATTTCTTGCTCAACAATACACAAAAGTAAAAGATTTTTCCCACCCATTTTAGGTAATCCACTCAACAAGCTCGAAGGAACTGTCCTTTCTCAGTTTAGCCATGGCATGAGCACCAAGAAGAAGAATCAAGATATACATATATACCTTCCGCATTGGATGGCATGACGATTTGCTCTTGCTCTCTTCCCGAGGAGGATGGGACTGGTCCTGTTCCAAACATGGCCTGCTCAGAGTAGGAGTAGGAGTAGCTGGCTCCTTGACAGGTTGCGACCAACTTCTGCCGTTTGGATCGAACCCCTCTGCACTGAGTTTTTTTTTGGCATTTCCCCTTAGATGATTCTCCTCACAAGTTGGCCCCATGGACATAGGAAGAGAAGATGGATCGATGGCGTCGTAGACAGAAAGGGAAAAATTCGGATTCGGTTTTCATGAAAGGGTAAAGCTGTGGCTGCCTGGATAAGTTCATGAACGGGGATGGATGGCGTAGTGCAAGGCATGAAGGTGCTACAGCACAGTCCTTGGGAACGTAAACTAAAAATCGACACTTGGAAGTGGAAATGATGGAAGTTTGAAGGTCATGTCTTTAGCAATTCCGGGAGCAATTAAATTCTTCGGTATTAAAGATTAAAACTGGAATACTAGTGGAGTATTGATGTGCCGAGGAGAAGATAATGTTGGATTTGTTTTTGACAATTTCACTTATGTGATATTTTTCTGCTCCAAAAACAAGTTCATCATTTGGAAAGCCTACCACTTTGTGATTTCAACTAGTATCAAGAAATCCTTAAAAATAATTTCAAATTTTATTTTGAAATACTTAAAAATTTAATATTTGTGCAAATAACATATCTATTTAACGTAGCGCTGTGATACGTTACTAATTTTAAAGAGCAACAAACATGATACGTTACTAATTTTACAAGTACATACAAACATCTAGCAGGATGCAAGATTTCAGAGACTATACCAAAAATCACAAGTCACCTGGCTACATATCCTACACAACCTTAAAATCAATTCTTAACAGCAAGGTTAGGATTTGCAATTCATTTTACCCAACAAAAGTTTAGCTTTTAACACCTGCTACCCACCTAAAAAATGCAACAGCCCAAATCTCACCAAAAAATTTGTATCTCAGATTTCCCGGTATCATCAAAGATCCTTTAACTTCTATTCTCTTGACCATAGAAATTGGTGTATTGGGGTTATGGCTTGGTCCTAATAAGACAAAGTTGATCAAGTTGCTTTAAATATATCATCGTTTGATACTAGTACTATCACTTAATTTTGTTGGTCCAAGTATGACATAGACCATGGTTTGATGATTCTAGTGTAAAACTTTGGTTCCTCATGTATGGCATGGGCTACTTAATTAGGACCCATTCATGGTATATAGGATTTGATTGGCCCTTTGCAATATGATTGAGCTAGAGATCCATTTTGATTAGCACATATTGATTGCTTTCAGAATGGTGAAGAATAAGCATTATTTTAGAGTGTATTTAAGTTTTGAAGTTGGAATTGGATGTGGCATAACCCACAGAAAACAGATAATCTAGATTGGTTTGTCATATCTGTGACCAATGAGAATACTCTTTCCCCATGAAATGTTAATAACTCACCAAATGATCTTTAGGTTTGATTGAACTCATCAATGATTTCAGATGTCAATATACATGCCATGCTTCATCTTTAAGAAATAACGCTATTATATTCGCGGATTCTTGCCATAGAATCATTATTCAGAAAAAGGAAGAGGAAAAAGGAAACTTTAAAGGCCAAATCAAACCGCAAGGTGAAACCATGTGGCTTTGTTAGGCATATTCCTTGCATCACAAGCTTCCATCTTTACACTACTAAAAAAACCGACTCACTGTAATTAATGTTCTTGATGAGGTCTCTACTTGTTGGTAAGTCACTGCAACCTTCCTGGCCTAGTCATGAACTGTGTCATGGCCACTACAGCAAACAAAACCACCACACTACCTTAGCTGGCTGTCCCCTTCTGCCTCACCTCACCAATATTTGGTATGTTCGCTTCAAAATTATTCTGGTTCAAAGCAATGCCAATTTAACCCTAGCTTTCCTAGTACACCAATTAACAAAGGATGGCTGGTTTGGGCCGAAAGATAACTGTGATCCGTGGATTCGGTGAAAAAATAAAAAGATGAGTGGTAGAATTGACCTGAAGGAAAACTTTAGTTGCTTATTTAGATTTATCCCACTTTAGGGTTCACGCTTTGCTTCCTCCTCTGAAGTGTGAAGACGGCCATGTCCAACCAAGCAAGGCTTTCTTTTGCTTGGCCTTCGGCTCACTCATCCACGTGACGGGAAATATATAATTGTCTTTCCAGTCTTAAAACTCTCTCTAATTGGCACTCATATTTTAATAATGTTCACATCGCAAAAAAACAAAAGTGAATCCCTCATCTTCTGTCCTGTTGTTTCCCCTACATCGAAGACAGCCGGAAAAAGCAGAGGGACCAACTTGTCGTTTTCTCCTTTCTGCTTTATCCTAGAGTCAGAGAGTGCATGTGAGGGGGTAGAGAGAGAAATGGGAAATTGCTGCTGCGGCTCTGATTCGAAGGTGAACAGCTCTTTGAGCTCAAAGACTGACTCTGGTAATGCTTCTACTTCTCTAAGTGTACCATCCATTATCGATTTGTCTGTTAGTTTTCGAGTTTCCTTGCAAATTTCAACTGGGCATTGCTGGGATTTGCTCTTGTTTTGGTTGGTCTGCGGTGCTTTTCTGTGGGATTCTGATCTGAGTCTGTAACAGATCAACCACCTCTGAAGTTGGTGAATGAGTTCTAATGGCCTCAGACAACAGACAGACGACATAGGGTGATCTGCGCCGTTCAAGTTATAACATCAGTGTTTATGTCACACTTTTAACGGTCCAGATCATCTTGTCAGTTCTGTTCTCCATCACATTTCAATTTTTGTTGTTCCAGTGGACTGGCGAAGAACAACATTTCTCATAACATGTGACAGGTTTTCTTAGGATTTAAACTGAAGTAGCAGAAGCTGTCCTAGCGGCGGTAATAGTTAGTGCAACAGTTCAAAACGCTCCTACAATGGCAGTTTTAAGGTTATATTCGTTAGTTGTTGACTTGAGTGCTAGTTAAAGTTATTATAAACGCTCCACTGCAGGACTTTGACTTCATGCTTACCATAACTCACACTCCACTGACCACAACCTTTTTCAAACTGGCACTAATTCGTACCTGGGCTCTCAGTGCTCTGACCCCGTGGAACTCATACTGTTCCATACTAGAATTGGAAGTGCCTAGATTTTTCTTCTATGACTTCCTGCTTGTGCATAAAGTAACCAGGTTAACATTCATACAGCGGGTTTAGTTTCATGATATTACTGCTGAGAGTTGCCGTGTTCTTTCGGTTCCATGACCAATTTACAGTTACTAATACATAAGCACTCAATATTCCAAGTATAAATATGCAGTTGGTGCAGCTCCTTCCTCTTAATTTCACTAGAGTTCCACAGCAGTTGACGTTTTTGCTGCTTAGATTTCAATGCAGGGTTTCATAAACTTCTTGACCGGTTCCAAGTCATTATGACAGTGCTACAAAATAGATTATCCTGCCATCCTTAATTGAAGAGCTACTTTTTTATTGCAGTGTATCCCTCTATTTAATATTTTCTGTCTCTTAGTTTCTAATATTACTGAAACAAGTGGCAATTGCACTTTTTCCTCTGCATCATTGATGGACAATTCCTTGCTTTAAAAAATCCATGCAAAAAACACCTTATTTTTGCTCCTAAATCTTGTGATTGGCCAAAGATATTCTAACTTGTACATCAGCAATGATGCAATTACTTCAGCATATACACCTTCGCACACTTAACGGTCATCTCATTAGAAGTAGGGTTCTTTTGATAGCAAGATGGTCATTAGCAGTAGTTCAGAAAAAAGCAAACAAACAAGCAATCAGGATAGTTTTCACTAGAATTAGTTTTGTATGACATAAATATTGAATCAAGTGAACCCCATTTTTTGCATCTCAATCCTTAGTTCACAATGTTGTCCCTTAGTATGTGCAATAATCTTCAAATAATGCAGCTGCTAATTGGGCTCGGGTGGAAGTGTGATGATAAACTCATGTTTAGATCAGAAGCCAGTTTGATTCTATATGATAACATCAATGTCAGCATCTGATGCATTCAATAGTTCCTTCCTACCTGGATGCTCTTGTGTCTAATGTTCCATATGTTCTAGGCAGCTTTTTATATCAGTGTTCAGCGTGATGTGCAGATTTTATTAAATAGATGCATTTTCTCTCCTGCTTTATTAGCTAGATGTGATTTGATGAACTTGGTGTTATTTTTGTTTCTAGGAGCAACAAAGTTGTCCAAGAAAGATTCTTATTCATCACATGCTTCAAGTTTGACAAAAGCTGATGGGGGAAAAAGCACTTCAACAAGTCTCCCCACTCCAGAAGCTGAAGGTGACATACTGTTGTCCCCACGCTTGAAAGCATTCACTTTTAGTGAGCTCAAGAGTGCTACTAGAAACTTCCGTCCAGATAGTCTTATTGGCGAAGGAGGCTTTGGTTGTGTGTTCAAGGGGTGGATGGACGAAAACACATTTGCAGCTGCCAAGCCTGGGTGTGGAATAGTTATTGCTGTCAAGAAGCTAAGACCCGAAGGTCTTCAAGGTCATAAGGAGTGGGTGGTGCGCTTTCTTTCCATCCTCACTTAACCTTTGCTTTTTTTTTTCCTCTTCTCTGGGCTCATTAATTGATTTGTGGCTGTAGAGTGAAGTTAATTATCTTGGTCAGCTTCAGCATCCAAATCTGGTCAAACTAATTGGATTTTGCTCAGACAGAGAAAATAGACTTTTGGTCTATGAGTATATGCCGAAAGGAAGCCTGGAGAACCATCTTTTTAGAAGTAAGTCTGCACCACTTTTTAAGTCAATTTTCAAGGTTCAATTAAAGTCAGTAATATTCCCATCAGGATGCTTTCTCTTCAGTATTTGTTATAGGACTTGTTCGGGGTACAATTTTACAAACAAAGTGATTCTCCAATCCTCAGCACAACAGCTTTTTGTTTATATCTCTCTCAATTCTTTGAATGTCTCTGGTTGCTGCTTCTAACATGTCGAAGAGTGCGAAAGTACTCATCTAATTCAAGATTTTTACCCTTTCTAGGGGGTGCTCAACCACTTCCTTGGGCAACGAGGATCAGAGTTGCTCTAGATGCTGCCAAAGGGCTGTCTTTCTTACATGACTTAGAGCAACCAGTTATATACAGAGATTTTAAGTCATCAAATATCCTGCTTGATTCAGTATGTTAATTGCCTGTAGTAAAAGCACTTGTTTTGAAATTTTTCTGAGGTACATACATGAGGCTCGAAAATTTTTGAAATGACTGGTAATAAACTAGCAAAATTTTATATCCATTTATCCCCATTGTTCTGCTGACCCGTTTAGAATTTATTCCCCAGCTATAGCAAATGTGCCAAATCGATTGAACTTATTTAATGTCTGCAGGAATTCAATGCAAAGCTTTCAGACTTCGGCCTGGCAAAAGCAGGCCCAACTGGTGATCTCAGCCATGTTTCCACTCAGGTCATGGGTACTGAAGGCTATGCTGCCCCTGAGTATATTGCCACAGGTGGCTTCTATTCCTTTGCTAAGGTTTCCTCTTAAAGGTCTGAACTGAGGCTGATGCTTTCAACTCTATGGTTGTTAGCTTCATCTTTCAGCAAATTCTTTGACTTTAAAGCCTTTTATAAATGAACTATCTTCTTCGTTACTTAACTGCAAGCCATAGTCAAAGTTCGGTGTCTCAATAAGAGTTTGTAATTATGTACATAAATCCTGATTCAGACCAACTTGGTATTCTTGATACTTAAGATTCTGGTCATATGCTGTTCATTTGCTTACTGATCTAACTCCATTGTCAAGCAGGGCGGCTGACAGAAAGATGTGATGTGTACAGTTTCGGGGTTGTGCTGTTAGAACTGCTCTCAGGCCGGCGTGCTGTTGATAAAGCAAAAGTTGGTGTGGAGGAGAATTTGGTGGAGTGGGCACGGCCATTTTTGAGTGACCGGCGTAAGCTGTTTCGGATCATGGACACCAAGTTGGAGGGCCAGTACCCGCAGAGAGGAGCATACACGGTTGCTCTTGTGGCGTTACAGTGCATCAGTGAGGCAAAGTTGCGACCTCGAATGGCTCAGGTTCTGGTTGCCCTTGAGCATGTGTCTGCATTGAGATGTTCCCGCAATGTGCCTCGGCTGGACGAACAGGCACCGTCAAGTCCTGTTGGGAAGTTGCCCTTTGGAGGCAGTTGCCCAGCATCACCAGCTAAGATGACTCCCAGAGGCTCCCCCTTGCCTCCCCGTGCCAAATCATCTCTTGTCAAATCTGCCCGTTTGCAATGAACCAGACACACGCACGCACGCACGCTCTGGTTTTGTTTTTGGTAGCTCATTGTACATTCTTTTGGACCTGTGAGAAATAAGAACATCGGTAATTGAATAGAGTTCGATCTAATTGCATAGAACTAGTGTATTTGGTGGGCACTTTTGTAAAGTGAATAAGAGTTACTTGGTCAAATTTACTAGTGTATTTGGTGGGCACTTTTGTAAAGTGAATAAGAGTTACTTGGTCAAATTTACTCCTATCTATTATTTTTCTTATTTTTTTGTTTAAAAAATATTTAATATTTTTTTTCTACTTATGCATATTTGTCTAAGCCTATCTTTCTCATAATATAAGCTTTAACAACTAAAGTTTTAGCCAAGTGGTTAAGGCTTCAACCTCCCTCCTCATGTAACAAAAATGATAGTAATATTTCTTTTCTTTTTTTTAAAGGATGACAGTTACCTCAGTAATTTTATTTCACATAAAAAAGCTCTGTAATACTTACATCTAGATTCAAGGGCTTATGTAATAAAAGTGGTAAAGCTTGAATCAAAATGAAATGAAAAAAGAAAAAAAACTTAGCACATGTACTACATAACGGGTACAAAAAAAAAAACACAAGATTTAAAGCAACGTCATTCCATGTTTCTATGCTTCTACAAATTTGGGGACAATCCTATCTTCATCCTTAGGCCGCAAACTTTTTCCTCCCATATGGCATATGTAAGTGCAACAAAAATACCTCTCCTAAGTTTAGTTTTAGGAGTCTTTCTCCTTGTCACTCTAAGCATCTATTTGATCATTCATAATTTGATCCCAAGGAATTATACTATTTTGTAAAGGGTAATATTGAATAAACATATTATGTTGTATAATATCTTTATCAATAATATTTATTAGACCTCATGTCTTTTCATAAGATTGGGATATTGATGTCGATGATTATAAATAGAATGAATAGGTGTGTATTATAAATGTCATTGATCATGGCAGATTTAATTAAATCTAAAATCATTTTAAAATTTCGGTACACACTAACCCTAACAAGTCTAGCCCCTAGAAACTTTTTGAGTTTCTATTTGATTTTGTTAATTGTCTACAATATCTAAGAAGCAATAGCTAGCCTTTTTTTTTCTTTTTGTCTACACACGCATCTTTTTTGTTTTTTATAAGGTTGACCAATTTTAAGGGGTCAAGATGTATTTTACACTAAAATACAAGGATTAAAAGTAAGTTTTACCATTTTAAGGGCACAAGATCTCTTAGATTTTTTGTAGTATAGTGAGGTAGAACTTCGGCTTTTTCCGAACTTAGAACACACTTAGGGATGGCAAAATCAAACCCGACCTGATGACCTGGCCTAACCCACCCGAACCCAAGCCCGACCTGACCCGATTTGACTAAAAAAGTCAACGACCTGAACCTGACTGTACCCAATCCGACCTGAACCCGAATCTGATTAAAGGGAAACCAGAGAAAACCCGAACCCAAATGACCCAAACCCGAAATACCCGAACCCGAAATGACCTGAGCCTGAATTGACTTGAACCCGAAATGACCCAAACCCGAGACTGACCTGACCTGAACCCGAGATGACCCGATAACTAAACCCGACAATACCCGATTTTAACCTTCACCCTAAACCTTAACTTTCCTCTTTCATTATTTTCCATATTAACTCAGCCCTAAATATGGAGGTTTCTCTGTTTAGTAACTTCCATTTTTTGAGACTTTCATATTCAGTATGTCTTATATTTAGGAATGATGACTTCTGTTATTAGTAATTTTCATTTTTTGGTGCTTCCATATTTAGTAAGTCTCATATTTGGAGATGAGACTTTCATATTTAATAGTTTCATTTCTTTTTTTAAGATATTCATGTTTAATAATTTTCATATTTTGAGAAAAGATTTCCATATTTAGTAACTTCTATTTTTTTAGGACTTCTATATATTATAAGTATTTTATTTGGAGAAGAAACATCCATATTTAGTGAATCCCATATTTGGATTTTTCCAACAAAAGTAATTTTTATATTTAGTAAGTTTAATGATCTTAATAGGTAATTATTAAAATTACAACATTCATCCTTATACTTTTAAGTATAGTGCAGTAAGGTACCTAACTTTTAAAAAATTTTAGTTTAGTCACTCATAATAATTATAACATTGATCCTAAAATTTTTGAAATCTTTGCACTTTCAACCAAAATTTTTTAAATTTTACAATTTAGTCACTAATAATGAACTTGATTTGCATTTCATTGTAATTTAAAAGAAAATTCATTGAAACATAAGCATAACAAAATTGTCATTGTGTATGTCTGAGTGATAGCTGAGTGAAGATCTAAATAATCTGTATAATGATAGTTAAAAGGTATGGGTTTAGAAAAATAATTAAATATTACTAATAATGTTAAATTACTTAAATCTGTACTAAACTATAATGAAGAAGATTTTAATTAAATATACTAAAAAATGAGAATTTAATTTAAATTAAATCACACAAAAAATCAAATTATTTGATTTAAATTTAAAAAAAATTGAACAAATTCAATCGTTTTAACTTCACACTAATAACCCACTTGAATACAAAGATTGACCCGAATTTGACACGAAAGTTGGCCTGAAGTTACCCGAGACTAAAATTGACCAGAACTCAAATAACCTGACCTGAACCCGACCTGGACCCGAATTCATGCTAACCCGACTAGACCTGAACCTGAATGACCTGACCCAAATCTGACACGACCCACCCAATTGCCATCCCTAAACATACTCGGTTCACTAATCGAAGGCAGGTGGTCGCTACCATAGGTTCAGGCTTTGGAATAGCAAGTAACATGGCCTGTTGGGCTTTTACGGCCCATATCGGATACACCTAGAAATTTTTTTCCTTTCTTCCTTCAAGCTCCTTGATCTCCTGTGTCTTTTTCTCCTCTGTATCCTTGAATTCGACCCCGATCTGATTCCCCTGTCGCTGAATCTTCGCAATAGTTGTTTGTTTTTAGCTGAAGAAGAATCCTGCAGTCGAAATCGATGGTTTGATGCTGAGAGAAGCACAAGGCGTCAGAACAGAATCTTCTCCGGACGCTTCGGAGTAGCTCTACGGGTCAGGGTTGAACTTGATCGGACCCAACAAAGATGGTGCTGGTGCTGGCTCTCGGAGATCTTCACATACCTCATAGGGCGCCCGATCTGCCTACCAAGTTCAAGTCCATGCTTGTTCCTGGAAAGATCCAGCATATTATCTGCACAGGAAATCTTTGCATCAAAGTAATCCTCCATTCTTTTATATTGTTTCCGGTTTTTTTCTCTAAGAAAAAAAAATTCATCTGTTGGGTGAAGAGGGAAATAATTAGGGTTCTGGAATCCTTCTTTTGCTTTTGATCATAGTGTTTCAATATGAAGGATACCTAGTGAATTGAAATTATTCTGCTATTCCACTGCTGCTTGTGTTCTTCCATATGAATGGTGATGGAGGTTCTGCTATGCCAAATGTATATGTCGTCTTGCCATTCCACTTGCATAAGTTTGTGTTTTGTAATTAATCATATATTTAGCTTTTTTAGCATCGTAAGCTATATCCATTTGGCATTTTCTGAAAAAGTGTGGAACAAGAACTCGAAAAAGTGTGGCTAAGTTTACTTGATTGCATTGTATTGTGGTTGCTTGATGGTTCATTTTGGAACACAAATGAACTGTACCGCAATTGCAATTCAAGGGATTTTTTATACAATGTGATAAATTAAGCGTGGCGTTAGTGTCTAGTGTTTCCTTAGTAGCGTGGCAAGTTTTCTTTCATTTCTATGGGATGTATCTATTTCTCCGTGAATCATTCTCATGAAAAACTGGATTTTGTTTCAAGTTTATGCCATTTTATGATACCAAAATTTTATAAACGTTTGACAGCCACTAAGACCAATAAGATATTAAGATAATAGAATAAAATCTGCAAAAAGCATACAGGGATGCGGTACAAGTCTGTAGTGAAGAAAAACAGGGTTTAAACTTTAAAACAATGCTGAAACAGAAGGTTTACAATCTTTGACTGTTGAAAAAGGAAAAAAATAATAATTATGGTCAAATGAGACGGAGAAGCATTTGGAAGATGCTTGATGATGTGAAGAAACTGGGAAGAAATTAGGTGGGAATAATTGTATCAGGATCTTATGGAAATTACAGATTAGTTGTCTTCTGTGTACACATAATGGGAGCTAGGTTGTCAACGGTGTGAAACGGTAGCCTCTTTTCATTTCCATTTGACGTGGTGCAAACATGTGATAATTGGTTTCCTAGTCCTGTTGGTTGCCACTTATGAAATTTTCAGCTTATTGTGAAAATTATTTCAGGAAGTTCAAGATTACTTGAAGACACTTTGTCCTGACTTGCATATTACCCGGGGTGAATATGACGAAGACACAAGATATCCTGAGACAAAAACACTAACTATTGGCCAGTTTAAGTTGGGTCTCTGCCACGGCCATCAGGTTAGATTGCTTCTCTCTCTCTTGGGATATTTAGGTTGAACATATTTTAGTCATAGAACATAGGTAGGTCAAAACAAAAAGCATCCAAGTCATGGTACATGGATTTATTTAGCTTTCTGCTATTAAGGCATTGTAGAGTTCGCTGTTACATGAGTGTATTATACTTTTCTAGATAAAACTTTTCATTAATTTCTTTGAAAAATAAAATGCAAATAAAAAGTTGACACAAGAAGTAAGGTTTCTGTGCCATTTGCTTTCTTAGAAACTCTTTCTGATTTTGTGATCCTGAATGATAATATGCAAGAAAAAGATGCTTTGAGGAGGCCGAAGTTCCAAATTGTAGATCGAAGTTCTTAATAATGTTCCTTTTAATGAATCTTTTAGTATTTAGAAAACAGTTTAGACCCTTAAACAATCATTTTTCCTGGATAAGTACATTTAACAGCTCAATGGCTCTTTGTTGTGGAGCTTTATCTTTCTCACATAAAAGCATTGCAACTGAAAATCATTTTTATGTATTAAACTTATTAGAGCTATGTTAGATATGAGAAATACTAATCAAATTAAAGCTTAATTCTTATCTCCATTCCAGCAATACCATATTTGTCAAATATTCAGTAAGAATAGCTGATTTCACTTTTCTTCTGACGGTTACCAAAGCAGAACTGGACCGGCCAGTTGAACCACTGACAGTTCCTGTCTGAAAATCTCCCTTCCCAAGAGGTGGGTAAAACTGGTGAAACTGGAGAAACTGACTAACCATTAACATGGGAGAACAATATCAGTTTTCCCTTACGCTATCTTCTCTGTCAAAATTCATAAATTATTGCTGTGCTGAGGAACCTAAATGCCATTTTATGACCCCAAAATTTTATAGACGTTTGGCAGCCACTAAGACCCAATAAGATACTAAGATAATAGAATAAAATGTGCAAAAAGCATACAGGGATGCGATACAAGTCTTTAGTGAAGAAAAACAGGGTTTAATCTTTAAAACAATGCTGAAACAGAAAGTTTACAATCTTTGACAGTTGAAAAGGGAAAAAAAAATAATTATTATGGTCAAAAAAATGGAGAAGCATTCAGAAGATGATTGATGATGTGCTAGGAAGAAGTTAGGTGGGCTTGATTGTATTAGGATCTTATGGAAATTACAGAGTAGGCTTGGTTCAAAAAAGAGAATAGTGAAGGGATTAGTTCAGATTCTTCAGAAAGATTGAAAAAAAGAAAAGGATTCAAGTTGTTCAACTACCCTCAGCCAGCTAATCAATCATCAGACCATAAACAGTGTTCGGACCATCTCTCTCAAATTTCAAGGTATTGAATATCATTGAATAGCCTGTTGGACCTGTAAACCAGTTAAGCCACACTTCATGTCTCAATCTGCAGCTGGTTTTAAAACCATGCGCTTTCCATTGACCTCTTTTTAGATCCCCTCTCTGTGGTCGTTATTTTTCTTTATCTCTCTCTCTCTCTCTCTTCCTTGCTGGATTTAGCATAAAATGGCAACTGTCAAGTTTGCCTCCTCAACCCATGGTAACTGACACTTGTAGCTGCATTGACCTCTCCTCCCAGTTGCAGTTCCCAGGGGCAACCTGCAGGATGTCCTGATGGAAACATTGACATCAAGAAACAGATGATCTTGCCTTACAGCCTAAACTCGAGCTCACAGCATCGGGTCTTAATTTTTTCATTTAAAGCTATCAGATGAACTTGACAAGTGAATAAGAACCAAGCTCTTTACTCAAATTGGAACTCATTTCTGAAAAACAAATTATGAGAAAGCAAGCAAGAATCTTTGAACTCCCATATCCATTTCTGCTTCTCTTTGTTATTGTCATTTACAGGAGGGGAAGCTCTTTTATATTAGGTTTTATGAGTTCAATGCATGACCATTTATCATGCGTTGGATACTAATTAGATTTCCTGTGACTTGATTCTAAAGGTTGTTCCGTGGGGTGACCTGGACTCGCTGGCCATGCTACAGCGACAGCTTGATGTGGACATACTTGTGACAGGTCACACTCATCAGTTCACTGCTTACAAACATGAGGGAGGAGTTGTTATAAACCCGGGATCTGCAACCGGTGCCTATAGCAGCATCACTTATGACGTTAATCCTAGCTTTGTTCTCATGGACATTGACGGCCTACGTGTTGTGGTCTATGTCTATGAACTAATTGATGGCGAGGTCAAAGTTGACAAGATCGATTTTAAGAAGACAGGTTCTGCAACTCACTCTGCTCACTGAATACACAGGGTTCACCGTTCATTGTTGTGGAACTGGCTTTGTGACTTCATGAGAAAGGCAAACAAGCTCGATATTGCCTATGGTTTCAGATCACCTTGTACATCACTGTGAATCGTCGCTTAGAAGAGTTCTTTTCTGTCGTCGAGAACCATTCGTAGATGTTGAAATTGATTCTGCTTGTCTTCTCTTCCTCTTTCAAGTAAATTGGTGTCGGATTATACTTATATGTCCATGGCCTTGTATGCTAGAGGGTTTTTCTGTTTTTCGGTATTCAGAATCAATTACAAGTACAAGGTGTTAGAAACTACTTTAATAAAGTTGAGGGTGAGGTGTCTGCCATGAAAAATTTGGTAATTTAACTACTCTTGGAATTGTCTTTTTCTTGAGAGTTCAGTGGCCACTGGAACCCTGATCTTGCCAGGGGTGTACGCGGGCATTGCCTGTTGGCTTGGTGGAGACATGCGCTAGAGGTTTTAAATTATTAGTTTTGAATTGTCAAAATCCTAATTTAAGTTATCAAACATATGTTTTTCAGTAGATTTAAATTGTGCAATATTAGTGGAAGGTTTAAGTTATTAGTTTTTCTCTGTAAATTGTTTTTGTGTGCCGCATCTATATTTATGTATATATATATGTTTATGTGACAGCTTCTTTCGTGGTAGTTGTTTTTCTTTTATGAAGCCTCTTCAAAGTTGTTAAGATCACAATCACGATCATAGAGCCTATGATCTTAATCTATAAAATCTTGTCAAGACGTTGCAAAATTGAAGACATGATAAGATTGTCACTAGAATCGAATGGATTAAAGACTATGATCCTATTGATCCTATTTAGATATTGATTTTTATTCTGGGTAATTATATGGATGGGATGTTTTAGTCATAAGATATTAAAGTGTATTAAAATGGTTCTGTTTTGGTTCTAAATTTATTAAAAACATTTTATTATACTTCACAATTGGATGAAATTTGCTTACTCAAAGTAACTATTTTACAACAATTTCTTAGATCATTATTTAAATTATTTGGTAATTTTTTATAGTAAATTTAATCTATACAATAATTTATTTATAATTAATTGACAATAAAAATTACTAGTTTTTTTTATCTCTATAAGTTGAACTTATTTTATTTAGGAAGAAAAAAAATACTAATTTAAATTATTTATAAACTGTAAAAAAATTTACTGTATAATTTAAATTTACTGGAAGATAATTATTGACTATTTAAATTATAATTTCTGAAGCTTGTGTTAGATAATTATTTTGAGATAATGGATTTTGTTAGATAGTTATTTTGAGATAATAGATTTTATCTAATTAAGACCAAAACAAAACAATTTTAATAAGCCTAGGACCAAAATAGAACATTCAATATATTAAGAACTAAAACAAAATAATAATTAAAATTTATGAACACAATACTCTCTTTTATTTGCCAATGATATGGTGATTATTGTATTGGTTATGTTGATTTATGCTCTATTAAAGCTTGAACTTTACTTGTGCTGTGTTTTGACACTTGAACTTTATATAGTTGGGTTTCTAATATATAATTGATCTTTTAATAAATTATATTATTTATAAAAAAAATGAGTTTTTAGTATGGTTTTACGATTTATGGTCCAATATTACAATTTTGATCTTGTATGGAGCAAAACGATCTTGAGCATGATCTTGATTTTAAAAACCTTGTTTAAGACTATTATAGAAAAAATTTGAAAATATAGAACTAAAAGCGAATGGCTAATAAATTTATAATGAAAATGAAACAATAATTAAAAAAAATTAGGGAGCCCGCCATGGGTTATAGAGAATCGAATAAAATTATAGTAAGTTGCAGCCTTATTTTCTTTTGACGCCAAATGCTTATTGTCTTTTTACGCTAAACATTTATTTCGGGGGCCAAATTGTTCCAGAAGTAATGTCCTTGGACGTAGTAGTAATATCATGGCAATTCTTTACAGTAGTATGATTAAAAGAGACGCAAAATATAATTACAAGGCTTGTGTGAGCAGCTTGTCCCAGTCCTAGTGCTGACGTTGGTTGTTTATGTCGTCAACCGAAACATTCAGATTTCGTAATTAGAAGTGGATTTGGAATAGGAGTTCGTCGAATATTAGGAGAGGTCCAAAGAATTTTTGACTTGTAGCTGGTTAATATAAAAGGAGAAGAAGCCCTCCTGCCCAACTAAACCAACTTGACGAAGTAAAGATTAGGAATTAGCAAAAGATTATTATACAACCAAACCAACCATCTTCCTTAACTTCCAACTTACTCCAGTTCTCTGATCCCAATCCAACAAACCAGTTTTCCCTTCCGACCCACCAAAGTTGTCGATTACAAGAGCTCATGGACACGCCCCGGTATCAATGCGCGGCCTGGTCGGCCGACTTCCCGACCCCCGTGGCCGGCCAATCCCTCTGCTCTTTCTTCTCCATTCAGATATACGCTCAGATCATGTCCTCGAGTCAGACGGTGTACGACCAAATCATGGTGCCCCAGAGCCAGGTAACCCGGGACAAGACGGTCTGGTCGGCCATCTGCGGGAAGCTGATGGAGATGCAGGTGCCGTTGAACCTCCATCCGCCTGTGATTCAGAAGGTGGTGGAGTGTGCTCGCTCGGTGATGAGCGAGCCCCGGGAGGGGGACCGGAACAGAAACGTGGCGATAATCGTGGTGCTCAGCCCGGTTCCGGTGGCGGGGTTGGAGGAGGTGAGGGTGGAAGGGTGTCCGAGAGAGTGCGTGGTGTGTCTGGAAGAGATGGCTGTCGGGTCGGAAGGCTTGAAGTTGCCGTGCTCGCATGTTTATCATCAGAATTGCATACGAAGGTGGCTTCGGAGGACGAATTCCTGTCCCTTGTGTCGATTCCAGATGCCCAATTGAATCTTGGAATATTTCTTCCTTTTCTTGATTCCTTTTTTTTTTTTTTTTGTAAATAGTAGTCCGTTTGGCGCAAAGAATCAATCTCTAAGAGAAAAGGCTAACATAAATTAGACCTCTTTTTAACTTTGTTGTCCAGATGGTAGGAGTTTAAATTTGGGATTGTTAATTGGTGTCTCATTACGTTTCCCAAGTTACATCAAATTCAGTTCCTAAACTCTAGCAAGAACTTAAAGGGTTTGCTTCCGGTACTCCTACTTGTCAGGCCTTCGCTCCATTAAATTTGGTTCTTTTATTTGGTAAATGATCTGTAAATCCATAGTAAATCTTCACTAAAGTAATTACTTGTCAAATCATTTAGTCAAAGAAATTTAATAAAACTCCTCCCAAGACCTTGATGTTAACGGACAAATCAAAGTTAGTTAAGTACCAAGTTAACATGGGTAAATTGCACGCGTTGCCTCCAACCTTAAATTATTATTCCTATTCTAACTTTAACCTTCATTTTATTCATAGTGTATCCTTAACCTCAATAAAATGTTTTATTTTTACCGTTTTTTAGATGAAAACCGTTATCTTAGATATAAAACGTCACGTTAGCATATAATTATAGAAACAAATGCTACTTTTAAGCCTTGAAAATTTTTTCTTTTCCAAAACATCTTGAAACTTTTGCATCTAACAATTTAACCACCGCCGATCTAATTCTCTCTCTGATCACACCCGACCATGCCGGCTGCCATCACAATCACCACACCTAAACCTCATTTTTCCATCACCGCACCCACCGTCGACCGCCTCCTTTTCGGTGCCGAGACCACCCTACCATGGTGTTTCCTTTTCTCGTCAATCTCAAAAGCCCAACGATTTGCTTGCCGCCACCTCCCTCTCTCTAATCCTTCTCATCGATTGCCACTTCCGCTGACACACTCATGACCGAAACCCAAATCCTCTTCACGCTCGAGACTCTTCTTTAATTATTGCTCTTGGAATGATGCTGGCTTTCAATTCTAACAAGCAAATCATTTGCTAAGTGACTGGCAACAAAGGCCCATCAATCTATTGAACAATGTCCCCCACCCAAATGCATCGACTGCTACACCCGAATCGGATAGAAGCTTAGTCGAACCCATAGTGTTAGCAACCTCTTCCGCTTCCTCTCTCCCATCCTCCCTTCACCCAAATTGCATACAAATCGCGATGAATCACACATGGAATCAAAGGCGGAGGAAAGGAATCACGCACAGAATTGAAGGCAGAGGAAAGGAATCGCATACGAAATCAGAGGTGGAGAAGAGGAATCGCAATTGAATCGAAGGTGGAGGAGACGAATCGCAAGTGGGGGATGCTGGAGAGGGGTGAATGGTAGCGGGTGAGGGTGAGTGACAGCGGAGCTAAGTGAGTGGTGGCGGGTGGGGGAGGTTTTAAAGTTTTAAGGATTATTTGTTAAAATGAAGATTTTTGGGGGTTGAAATTAGGAGTTTCCCCTATAATAATATGCTAATGTGTCTTTTTCCGTATGAAATAACGGCTTCTATCACAAAAATTTTAAACTGGAATGTTTTAACCACATTAGGGATACACTATGAATAAAGTAAAAGTTATGGAGTTAGGGTTAAAACAGGAACAATAATTAAAGGTTTGGGGTAACACATGCAATTTATTAATTAGTCCATATGTTAACGGAAAAAACAAATCAAAGTTGCATTATACAGGGAATAGAATGAGGATGAAAAAGTTAGTTAAGCACCAAGTTAACATTTTTCATAAAACCAAAAATTTTCACAAAATCTTTTTTATGTTTATTATTCCCTCCATCCTAAATTGTCTGCTCCATTTCAATTTTGTGCTTAATTTTAATTTGAATTTATTTATAAGTCTTTTAGTTTCTAAATATATTTTTTTAAAAAAAATAGTACATAATAATATAAATAAATTCATGCCAAATTTATGTTAAAAAGATTAAAATGGAGCGAAAAAAAGTTCTACTATTTTTCTCTGAATTCGAAATGTCAACACAATGGTTATGCAACCATAATTTAGAAACAAATGCTAAACCTTGCAGTTAGGGACTTCGTGCCTATAAATGAGCGAAAAAGCTTTGGTAAAAAATGTTTTCTACCCTTATAATTATCATTCTACTCTCACTAAAATTAAAAAATTTCAAGCATGTCCTTCTCCTGTGAGATAAAACTTCTCCTCAACCACTAATTCAGCGCCGTGGGTAACTCCACCTCCCCAAACACTGTTGTTCCCAAGCATCTCTAACTTTTGATGACACTTAATCAAAGAGCGCAACCCACCCCATTGTGTGTAGGGAAACCCATTGATATGTGCCTCACTATAAGAGAAACTTAATTTCGCGACTGATAAATCAGTCACTAGTCGGTCACCATTTCATGTTTTGGCAGCCAAAAAAATCAATCACCAATTGGTCGTCAAACCATTAATCACCATAGTGGGGTAACCAATTGGGCGACCAACAACCATATACTTTATAGTGACCAATTAGGACAGTCACCAGATCACATTTCTTTCAATATTTCAAATACCTAGATTCAAATTCAAAATTTTTGGAGACATTTTTAAAAAAATTTCAGGTACCCAAATTGCAAGGTTCAATGTTGGGTTTGATGGGTCAGGCCGTTTAACTGCTACCAGATTCAATCAAATGACGGCAGCAGGTGAAATGTCACCATCCCTAGCTTTGGGAACTTTCGATGACCCTTATCAAATTCATCACACAAAACAAGAGAATCATGGTCATGGTACCCAATTCAGGAGCAGTTTTTGTGTTAGCCCTCACAGTCAAAATCACGGCATGGAAGTTGCTGGGGGTGTGCATGAAACCCGATCAATCCGCAAAACCGCATAAAACTGATTCCCACCAAACTGACGGTATGTGGTTTTATGCGGTTTTTATTACAGTCCGGGTTTAAAAATCTTAAAACCAAATATTACATTGTGCGATTATGGTTTTTGAATGTCATAACTGGCCAAAACCCCACCTGCCTGATAGGAGAGGTTTAATCCAATATAAATTAAAATTATATACCTAATTGGCTAATTTTCTCTCCCTTTTGATCTCTAATTCTATCATTTAAAACTAGTTTTTTAAACCCAAAATTAAAGTCCAATACTTAAAGGAATGCGCAATCCATATTAATACTTATGAAAATTTTATTGATATTATTTATTTTGCATTTTCACAAAGTTTTCCACAAAACCATCTAAGTCTCATTTTTCTCCTAATGTTAATGATAACTGAAATGCTATTCTTACATTCTTCTTTGAGGTAAGGATACATATTTTTTTACTTCTATTTTTCTAACTCATTCAAATATGATAGATGCATTTGTTATGTTTGGTTTTGGATAATACTTTTTGTGTCATTGTGTAGGCATTGAGAATTGATGAATGCATTTTTGCTTTGACGGTTTATCGTAATAGAATGTTGCAGGAAAAAAGTTTCTTATTTATGTGTTTTGATTATAGAAAACAGATAATGAGTTTCTTATGTGTGCAGAGTTTAGGATGATAGATTTGGCTTATATGAAATTTGTATTTCTTATGTGTGTTGCTTTTATGGATTGGACTGTATTTTTTTTTTTTCTATGTTTATGTGATTGTATTAATTATTTAGATTTAATATAATAGATTTGTGATGTGAAAAAGCCGTAACCGAATAGCAACCGAACCGCATTTATGCAGTGCGATTTTTTTTATATTTGTATACAATGCGGTGTAGTTATGGTTTTTAAACTGTAAAACCGCTTACTATGTGATGTGGTTACGGGTTTGGCCCTAAACCGCATTAACCCACACCATAAACACCCCTAGCAGTTGCTCTCTTTTGCTCATACTAATTGCCAAGACGAAAAGAGGAAAAAAGCTGTGATGAGTTACACTGCTGATGGCTTTGTCTTTGCTAACAAAGGAAGATTGAGATAAGAAATAAGACCATAAAGAAAAAAAAAAATAAGGATGATAATTTATAAGGCAGAGGCATTGAAATTGATTGGTCGATTTTGTTTCTCATGGATTGCCAAGATTGAGATTTTTATGAGGGTGACAGAATTGGCAAACTGATTCTAGTGATTGATTTTTTTTTTTCTAGTCACCAGTATGACACTGTTTTCTTCTCTGAAAATTGCGCCTTCTTTTTGGCGAATTGGCGACCACTTGGTTGGTGGCCAAAACAAGTTATAGTGCCTGCCTGAGGTAATTGATGTCGTCAGGCCTGTTTGGTCAAAGAATTCCAACTGGGAAATGCACTTAATGCAGTATTCTAACATTTGCGGTCGGCATCGAGGTTGTCGATGTAAGGAATGTCATTGCCTTACTTGAGACCATAGAAGAACTTGTCCAGCTGTTTCTGGATAATGTTGAAGTTGCTACTATTGGCCATGAATAGGGACCCATGGAATTAGTGTAGCCAGATTGCCTGTGTCAGTTCTCCAAATTCAGAATTTGCCCATGAGAAATGGAACAAGAAAACTATAAAGAAAAGCAATGGCGGCAGAACCAAGATTTTTGGTTCGGGGGACGAGCCTGGAAGAGAGTGACAGCGTCATGGTGAGGTAAAGCTGGAGATTAGGATTAAGTTATGCTAATTCAAAGATAAGGGAATAACTCGTACTAGTTGAAAAAGTTAGAAGACTAATGGCACATTTAAGCCATGTTAGAATATCTGCTTAAGGCTAGAGTGAATAATTACTCATTTGATCCCTACTTTCTTTATAGTCTGCCTCACTGCCTCCTCATCTTTATATTCTTCAATCATTTTTTGGGGGGCAGGAACGCATATTTAACGCCTAATTTCTTTTGAATTAACCAATTAAGTACCTTTTATCCAAACCTTTCCAAAATTTTCAAGGGGCAGCAACACCCTCTGCCCCAATAGTGGTTCGCAACTAAAGAAAAGGTCTGCCACCAAATTTATCATTGATAAGTGTTGAAAGGATCAAATTGGTCTTCAAACTTTCAAAAGTGTCAAACTTAATATGTGGTACATTGAGTTGGTACATATCACACTTCCTTTATATATTGAGTTATTACATATCTGATATCTGATTTGTACATATCTTCAATTTTCGAAGACATGAGATCTGATGTATTCTAACTTATTTTTATAAAATGAATGTAGTATTAAAATATAAATATATATAGAGATAACGGGTACAAAGTATATTTGACTTAATCATGAAAAAAGTCTAACATAGTTCTCAACAATAACAAAAATTGCGCTGAGAGAAAAAGAACCTAGAAATGAAATCTTACTCCCTTCTCACATTTTTTTCCTTTATTTTATGTTTTAATTTAAATTTAATTTAAATATATTTATATTATTATTTGGTATAAGAAATTTATTATATATATATATATATATATTTAGAAAAAAAAAAAAAGCTTTACATGTATATACAATAAAATATTACTCCCTTTGCCTAATGAAGGATGATGCATTTCTCTGGGCATTGAGATTAAAATGTACGTAGTTTATAATATTTTTGCCCATGACACTAGAATTTAAAAAAATTCTTTTGGAGTCATGTGTAATGAGAGTTTAATGACAATTAAAAAAGAAAATTTTCTTTTGCGGTTTTATGTAATAATAATTTTAACAAAGATTAGAAAGAAAAGATTCATTTTTTGGTTTTGTGTAGTTATAGTTTAAATGAGGGTAGTAAAATAAATTAAATGTTAAGAACTTTCTAACAAAGGAAGCACTTCATTCTTTTTTTAAAGGCTAAAAAAGAAATATGTTTTATTTTTTTGGGACAGAGTGAGTAAAAAATATAAATTAATTATTATAAATTGTATATAGCACAAAGAAAGGAAATTTACAAAACCCCTTGATATTTGGCCTAAACTATATTTGCCCCCTTCTATTTTAAAAAATCTACACTTCCCCTAACAACTACCTCTGTCAGTTTTGTATTATGGAAGTGGGCCAAATATTTTAATTGCCCAATAAAATTTACAAATCATGTAAATAAACCACAATATTCATCTCATACCACCTCCAATCCATTTTTCACTAAATGCATAATATATTTCCAATAAATTTTTATTTTTGAATAATTTTTATGTTGATAAATTTACTAATAATTTCTAAATATATAATATATTCCATGTCTACCAAGTTTTTGCTTGTGAGTAATATTAATATTTATTTTTTAGCATCTTAATTCATTTTTCAATTAGTTTAAATAGAGAAGTATCATCTTTTAGGAAAAATATATCTTAGTTTCTCATTTTATTTTAAAAACTAATTCTCATCATATGAAAGAAATCTATATATTATATAATTTTTTAGCAAGATAGAATATAAACAATATATTAATTAAGCACATCATTAATTACGTATCATTATATCATTAATTAAGTCTAATGTTTTAACCAAATTGTAATCAATGTTTTGTAAATTTTCAGCCTACTCAATGAAAAAAATAAATTATACTTATTTTTTAAAAAAATATATCAAAATTAAGAAATTCTAAAAATGTATTATCCAATAAATGTGAAATTTAGTTTTATATTAAAAAAAAAGTCACTCATTCCCATAAAAGATGAATTATTTTTCTGGACATGAAGATTAAAGTGTATGTAATTTATGATATCTTTTTCATTTTTGTCTCTAAAAGTAAAACTTAAAAAAGTGATTCCTTTTTTGGTGATGTGTAGTGAAAGTTTAAGTGTTAATTGAAAAAAAATATATTCTTTTTAAGGTTTTGTATAGTAAGAGCTTTAATGAAGATTAAAGAAAAAAAGATTTCTTTAAGGTTTTGTGTAGAAAGAGTTTAAATGTTGGTAGTAAGTTAAATTGAATGTTAAAAAATTTTTAAAAAAGGAAACGATTTTTTCCTTTTTGAGATGGCTAAAAATAAATATGTTTTATCCTTTTCGGGACAAAATGAGTAAATAATACTTCATGGGCTATTATGATGACTGTCATTATTTACATTAATTTATCTATATCATTTTTTAAAATTTTTAAAATTAAGTTTGATATTTATGTGTATTTTATTATTTGGAAAAAGTAAAAAAAAAAAAAAAGCCTTAAAACTTTCACAAATTTTCTAAGTTAGTCTTATACTTTCATGATTTTCTGTTGAGTTTTATATCTTCAAAAACATGATCTCTATTAGTCCTATAGCCGGAAAACTTGACAGAAATCCTATGTATCAGATAATGAACGTTAACAATAAGGGAGAAATATCAAAATTAGTCATCTAACTTCATAAATTTTCTAGTTAAATCATCAGGATCTTATTTAATCGCAACTCATCCCTGAAACCTTAAATGTTCTCTTCTATTGCAATTGTCCTTAAAGCACAAACCCGCTGCATTTTATCTTCTCATTCTGCCTTGAGTGTGAAGAACAAGGAACAATTTTCATACTTTCCAATTGAAAAATATATAATTTTAAGCCATAACACGAATCATGATCCAAAAATTAAAAACATACAAAGCTTTTGAAAATGAGGAATTCCCAACAAGAAGTGGAACAAAAACCTCCCACCAAGCAACAGCCAAATCATGTTTTGGCGAGAAAAAAGAAGCTAGATGACATCAATCTCGATCCAATGTCGATGATTTGATTATACTGCCTTATAATTTTATAATTAATTAATTTTCTTATATATTATACCCTTTTTGTAGTATACTTATGGCTCATTTCATAAAATTTTGTACTTTATTCTTTCAAGCTTATATAAAAGCATGAAGAATATGAAGAAGAATGTATCGTCTTATCATAGAATCTGAAAAGTACAATGAAATATTTTAAAATTGGCTGTGAAATATTAGATAATGAGCTATTTAATACACTATTTTTAATTAATATTTGTAATTTTCATTTGACTTGTACATCAATTGAAATTTTATAATTTAACAAGCTTAAAAAATATTTTTTAAGTATTTTTTGAAAAATATTATTTTTTTTTAAAATTGTATTTTTAAGTTGGATAACTAGTAAATAATTAATTACTTTCTAAAAAGAATTTCTTCAAATGATTGTTAAGTAGATAAAGTGCTAGTTTTTAAATGGCTCAAGTGATGTCCCATTCTCGTGGTATATTCCATTGATGTAATGGCGATCAACAGCATCAAAACATCGTAAATATAACAGTTTTTTAGAAGAAAAAGAAAAAGAAATTCTTTATTTTGAATATTTTTTGAAAATTCTATGCATAAAAAGCAATAACCTAACCTTACATTTCAATTAGAATTATATAGTTTGGTATTTCTTTTAAACCTAGGGATGACTTGTGAGAAACTAAGGACTTAGTGACTTAATTAGAAAAGTTACGAAGTTAAATGACTAATTTTGATATTTTCCTAATGTTTTTAACATCTATTATCTGTCACATAGGATTTCCGTCAAGTTTTCCAGCTATAGAACTAATAGAGATTACGTTTTCAAATATATATGACTCAAACAGAAAATCATGAAGATATAGGACTTATAAAAGTTACAAAAGTTATAAGCCTTTTTTTAACCTTCCCATTTTTTATTACTAACACATAATGCATGTGAATTTAGATAGAAAAGATTGATTAAATTTTATAATTTTTTAACAGTATTTTTCTTAAAAAAACTGTGTTCGACATCAATCCAAGAAAAAATAGGTTAATTGAACTGTAGCTCCAAAAGTAAAAAGTGACTAACATTATAAAAATTATAAAGTAATAATAATCAGGGATATAAAGAAACAAAACATTTGATAAATTGTTCATAAACTATTAGACGGAAGTTCCTTTTTGTTCGTTTATTTAGTTTAACATTATAAAACTTATAAAGTAATAATAATCAGGGATATAAACAAACGGAACATTTGATGAATTGTTTATAAAGTGTTTGATGGAAGCTCCTTTTTGTTTGTTTATTTAATTAAATGAATTAAAATAAACAAAGTGTTATTTGTTCATTTATGTTCACAAACCATTTGGTTAATCTTCATTCACGTTGATTCCTTTATTTATCCATTTGTTTGTTTGTTTGTTTATTTGCTTATTTTTTATTTTTATAAGTTCATATATTCATAATATTTGCTTTTGTTTGTTCATATTTGATTATGTTTTTCACAAATGTATTTATTCGTATTATTCACGAAGACGCTCATTTAATGACATTCACGACATGTGTTAATGGTGTTCACGAATGTGTTCGTTTGTTCAATTTGCTTGGCTCACGACAATATTAATGTTAATGAACAAACATAAAGGTGTTCATTTATAAAAGAACGAACATGAACAAAAAAAATGTACTCCCTCCGTCCCATAATTTTTGCTCCAATTGAGTTTATGCATTGTTTTAGGCATTTTTACTGTTTCCATGCGTTTTTTGGCTTTGCCCTCTTTTCGCCTTGATCTCCTGAAAAATTTTGTTTGTCGCCACTATTACATCTCCGGCGATGTCACTAGCCCTCCGTAGTCGATCGCATGTTTGATTCGCTCGGCCTATGTCACCAATCACTCAACCTTCGTCCTCACTGGGCCTCCATAGTCGATTGTTTAGCCTCCGTCGTCGATCAGCCTTTATAGTTAATCTTTTAGCTTCCATCATCGATCGGGCCTCATTGTTGTCGATCGGCCTCCGTAATCAATTGTTCGGCCTCCATCATTGATCGGGCACATTGCTGTCGATCGGCCTCCATAGTCAATCATTCGGCCTTCGTCCTCGATCGGGCATCGTTGCTGTTGATCGGCCTACATCCTTGCTCAGCCCTAGTCATTTATTGCACATCCATCCTTGGCTGGCCTTGGTCATCAATCGTAGAGAGACTTGGTCTTTGGCAAGGATTGTTTTCTATTTACTGTTGGGAATGGTTGAAGTAAGGGTATTGTGGTAAATTGATAGTGAAAAGGTTACTAAAAGAGAAATGGTGCAAAGATTTTGGGACTACCCAAAATAGAAAATGAAGGAAAAATTATAAAACGGAAGAAGTATTTGTTTATCATTTGCGTTTGTATTTTTAATTATTTAAAGTCAAACAAATAACACGAATATATAGAGCCCTTTCATATTCGTTGGATTTGTCTACAACCCCTAATAATAACAACGGCAAACTCCATGAGTCATACCCTAATTAATACTTAGGAGCAGGAAAAGCAAATTAAATTGTATGGAGATTGAGGTTGGAAAATTGAAAAATTCAAGCAATTGTCTTCATACTAAGAGTGGCGAAAGCAAATTAACACTCAGTAAATTTTTCTACAATAAAATTAATGCCCTATCTTTATTAAATTTTTCTACAATAAAATTAATGCTCTATCTTTGTTAACTCTTTTGTGTCTCGCAAGTGCTTGACCTCGGATGGGCTGTAATAAGCAGATTTTTAAGCCTATTTTCAGGCTTTCAAGACAGTGACAGATCAAGAAATTTTACAAAAGGAAGTCTGTGTGTATATTAAATGATAATATTATAAAATGAAGTTTATAAATTTTAATTCATGCATAACATAATGATTGTCAAAAAAAATATAGGAAGATCTAAAAAGATTTTGATTTTACATTTATTTTTTCTGCCCTTGGTTGACTTACTTAAATGAAATATAGAGAAGGTGAATAAGATGCCCATGTATGTTGTACAAAATATACAAAACAAAAATTTCCTTTTACCCCGAAAACTTTTACATTCCTTCTCACTTGGCTCATATGACTGCATCAAGTGTTCAACTAGTTTCTTAATTTTTTCATATATTTGAAAAAAAAAAGTGACAAAAAAAGTTTAAATCCTAGGTAAGAAAATATATAAAAGTTTAGGGACTGGTATATGACTTCTATCATTATAAGAATCAATAAAGAGAAGCGACTAACCTATTCTTTTATTTTTATTAAGGTAAATTTTGTTTCATTATATATTGTAAAAATTATGAGGTCCATTAAAAAATTAAAAGATATCTAATTACTAGATTATCTATCATTTATTAATAATTTCATAGAAAAAGGGAGTGCATGGACCCATGTTATATGTGTGGGTGCGCCAATGTTTCAAGACAAGCACGAAGCGTTGATCTTTCTTGATCCAAGGGTCATTAGCATTTCTTTGAGACAAAGGAAACATATGATCTACAGGCAATAATGACTGTCAATTAATTTATGCAATAGTAACAAAAATCTACAGTCTCCCCAAAATTCTTCTTTTATTTGGCTAGATGAAAGTTAATTGAAGGCAACCTAGTCAACAATTCTCCAGACTGTGTTCAATTATTTAAGTCAACAAACTATGAATTAATCTCAACATCTTTCCAGAACTGCCCATGAGGGCATCAAGGTCCTCGAACATTAACTAAGCTCAAGTTGTGCTTGAGCTTAGTAGTTGGCAGTAGCTTCACTAACATATATGTTGGATTATCAGCCATTGTCATCTTTTCCACGAAAGAGACTCCATCTTCAACAAGGTCCTTGATGAAATTTAATCAGATATCTATGTGCTTGAATCGTTCATGAAAAGCTGTTTCTTTTTACCAATTATATTGTACTTTTATTGTCACAATGGATCTTTGATTTGGGTATACTTAAACCCAAACTTTCAATTAGACCTTGCTTTCAAAACTTCTTTTTACTCCTGCTACTACGATATACTCAACTTCTTTGGCAGGCAACACAACTGTCGACTGAAGCGCTCCTTTTGAACAAATTGAGCATCCGAAGAGAATAAAATATAAAATGTCAATGAAATTCTTTTAACAAGACTTCCACCATAATCAGAATCTAGTACATAGTCGAAAATGCCACTAGTAGTTTTCTAGCATCATAAACCAAGCAAACATGGACAAGACCTCATAAAATACCACAAGATCCACTTAACTGCCTCTCAGTGTGTCATTCCAAGTTACTCATAAATCTATTGATAACACTACAACGTGTGCAAGGTCTGGTTTATACATACCATCACATACATAAGACTATTGACTACGTTCGATTAGGGAACTCAAGTTATATTCTCCTTTTCTTTCTAAGTTTTTGGTGACATCTCAGCTGTCAAATTGAAGTAAGCAGAGCCAACGGTGCATTAGAAGATTTACAGTTATCCATATGGAAACATTTCAATATCCTTTTTCTTTAACAAGTACAAATGACCAACTTTTCTGTCATTGTATGTCTCTATGCCCAATATTTTCTTGTCTGTTTCCAAATCCTTCATCTCAAACTCACCATTCAACTGAGACTTTAGCATGTTAATTTCTGCCCATTCTTAGCTGCAATTAACCTATCATCAGCATACAAGAGCAAGTTCATGAACAAATCATCTGGGAATCTAGAGTAAACAGAGTTATCAAATTGATTTCTAGGATATCCATTAGCCGTCCTAAGTGCATCAAAACCTCTTATACCATTGTGTTTGGGTGACTGTTTCAAGCCGAATAATGACATTTTTAACAAGCATACACGATCTTCTTTTCCAGCAACAAGGAAACCTTCTAGTCGTGACACATGAATCTACTCCTGTATTTAACATATATCAAATTGTTCAAATTCCTTGTCCAAAACACACACTACAGTTAGAATAACTCAAAGCATTTTAAGTTTGACAACATGTGAGAATATTTCTTAATTATCATTCATCCCCCTTTTTATGAATATCCTTTTGCAATATGTCAAAATTTGAGCCAAGGTAGTCTGATACCAATTTTTGTGGCCAGGAGTCATTGGAAATTCTAGAAGTTATATACATAAATTTAAGATCGAGAAAATAGTGAATTAAAAATACACAAAATTTACGTGATTCAATCAAAATGACCTACTTCTACAGATAGAGAAGGAAATTATTTCACTATAGCAAAACAAATTATACAACATCATATGCACGCACACACACACACGCATATATATATGCCAAGACGACATCCAAGGGAAAAAAAGCAAGTAATTAAATATTGACAAGCTTGAAAGGCGCATTTGTGGCGATGAACAGCTAGCTATATATACCAAAGGCAAGCCCAAAACGACGTCCTTAATTCCAAAATCAAGGCGCTCTCTAGACTAGAGAGTTGCGAATGATCTAGGGTTTCTGTACAGTCCCCTTCCCTCCCCTCCCCTCCCTCTTTCTTTCCTTCCCTTCCTACCATAAAAAATATACACAAATCCAGGTCCACATTGTTAGCTAGCGAGCTAACTAGCTTTTATGACTTGTCTATACATCTTCAGCTACACCCCCTTCTTAAGATCCACAACGATGACAGTGATGTTGTCCGAGCTTCTGCGCCCCAACGCCAGCCGGGTGAGCAACGCGGCTGCCAAGGCAATTTGACATGGACGCGAGTCTCCCGCTTGAGGGCTCCCACTGTGACTCCTCTCCTTGAGACATTCATGAACTACCCTGCACGCCAAGTCAGCCGGCAGAACATCCCACAGCCCATCACTTGCAAGGATCAAGCACTCGTCTTCTGGTTCTCTGTCCATGAATGTTATCTCCGGCTCCGGTATCACGAGTGGCTTCAAATACCTGTCACCTGAATATTATTATAAGCAGATTATTAGTTTGAAGTTAGAGATATGGAAAGAAAGTAGAATAGGGGAATAAGAGCTATAACCTATTGCCCGGGACATGGCAAGAACACCTTCTACACGCGCACCGTGGAAGGAGATGACTCGACCACCGGCAGCTTCAATTCTTTCTAGTTCATCTGGTCTGTCCGGCTGAAATTTATAGAAGACAACTTGTAATATTATTGGCTAAAATGGCTCTTCAGTCCCTAAACATGTAGATCTTTTCATGTCAAAGTATAACCTTTTCCTTCATGGAGATAAATAATTCTAACCTTATGATCGACGGTAAGAGGAAAGCAGCTGCCAGCTCGACACAGGACGGCGCGCGAGTCTCCGCAGTTAGCCACCAGAATACGGCGGTCGGTCAAGACAGCCACCACCGCGGTGGAGCCAGCGACTGCCAACTCCAGTGGATTGCAGCCACACTCCTGGGCTCCGCTTCCAGATGCACACGCGCTCACTGCCTCCTCATCCATCCTCTCAAAGCTCCTCTTCATGGCTTTCCGCCACTGCCCCTCTTCGTCGCAGCCCCTGCCGCCTCCACCACTCTCTTCCCCAACCTTCGCACGCATTAGCTCCTCCTCCACGAACATGTGCATCTTGGCCCTACACAATTCTGCAACCTACACCGAAATACATAAAACAATACTCATCTAAACATTTAATACAAAATCAAACAAAGAAAATAAAACAGGTTTACGTGAGCGCCGCCATGACCGTCGAAAACGGCGAAGAAATGAACTGGCCGTCCGAGGTTAAGATTCGGCCTGCAGAGCTCAGTCCGCACACAAAATGCGTCCTCCATCTGGCGTGACCTTCCTGACACTGACATGGTCCCAAACACCGGCCCCACGTCAGCATTGTTAGTCAACCTATCAGTTACCGCTGACTCCGCTGGACAGCCACCGACCTCCGCCTTCCGCAATCGCTTCTCCTCCGAAGCACACCCAGAAGCCTCCGCCAAGGATCGGCTTTCGCTCTGCTTCATCTCTTGATGCCCTATTACCACCCGCCGCTTCATCTTGATTAGTCTCCACCGTCTTTCCCGGCACTTGTCCGGCGATCGATCGTCGCGCCGTTCAGAATTTTCATGCACATTAGAGATCATACTTCAATCAAAGAAGACGACTTGATTCATCCCATGATCCTCACCGACCATCCCTCCGGCGCCGCCAACCATCTCCGGCGATACCTTCAAACCACATCCACACCAAAAAGCGCACAGATTTTGCTTTTTCTCGTGCAAGCCACAGCTTAACGGGCATGGGGCAACTGCACGTAATGCAAGTAACCGACGAACATTTCTTCCATTATCGGACACGTGGCCATCAGGGCTTCTGCGAGTTCATTTTCCGTCAGCTCAATTTCTCGTATCGCGGTATTTTCGAAAGAAAGCACACACGTGTCCGAAAATGAGATAAGTGGCACGAAACAAATGTGCGAGAACGGAGGTCACGTGTCGAGTGGAAGTGAGTGAGTGACTCTCGGCCGCTTGTTTCGGCGCGATGGAGGAGACGCGCGGCGAAGTTTTTGACGTGCCACGACTGGGGGTGACGTGTGCTGCCAGCGCTGTTACACGTCGGAGAGGAGCGTTTTGCTTCCAGGGGAATTTTAGAGTCACTGTAACGTTGTTTTTCGGGGGTTTATTGGACAGAACACGTGGTTCACATGCTCTTCACAGCACTGAAATTGTTGGGTCACCTTAGTGAGCCACCTAAAGATTGACCGACACCGCCAACAGTGAACGATCAACCTCTGAGGTGGACCACCTTGAACTGAGAATTTGTTTTCTTCGGAACTTGACGCAATCCAGCTTAAGGTCGGCCCGTGATCAACGCAATGAAGGCCCAGGCTCAGTCTCACAGCCAGCTCCAAGATCCGGCTAAGCCCAAATAGGCATCCGGTTGTTGCAACCATTAATTACTGTCAACAATTTCAGTTTTGTGAGATCTCCCCTTCCCTGTCCCTCTCGCTACTATTTTTTATTCTTGCTGGTCCTGGAGATTGTGGTTGTTTCTCTTATGGTGATTGTCCTTAAGTAGCATCTGCAGCTATGGATTGGTTTTTAGCAATATTCTAGAGATCAATCTGTCGAGGGTATACAAATCAAGTTTAGAATTGCAATTTCCGGTCATATATGATAAATTTATAGTATTTTTATTAGTTTTGATATGTTTTACGTCGATAGATTCATTCTTAGGTATTGATTTGCTATTTATTTGATCTGATCGTATGTTGTTCCTTTAGTTTATCTTGGCCTTTTTCGGGACTTATTTCTAATTATCAATATATTATTTCTCTCAAGATTTTCCTTGTTTATATGAATTGTTCGGCTCTATCAAATTTTCTACCCTTCATTTAATATTACAGTGACGCATGGCCCTTTAGTTGATCACTATATATGTCCTTGTTCTTTGGAGTACTATATTGTTATCTGTAAAATATAATTTACGTCACTTATAATTGGAATGAAGTATATACCTTTGGCTTATGTAGCAATAATGGAACAAGAAAAGTTAGTCAATAGGGGCAATGGTTAATCACTCCATAACATAGTGATCCTTTCATAACAAATACTTAAAAACTTTTAAGCTTATCGGTCAAATTATAAATTTTATCAAATATCCTTTACTAAAAATATGGTTTTACCAAAAATTCAATAAAACAATTACCCTCACCCACATATATAAAATTGGGGGAAAACTATAAACATATGAAAGTTTATCATTCATTTTGGAATGCAGTAATTTTACAATGTGTCAATCATAGTGGGATTGAGGTAATACTCTTTTTTTAAGCATCACTATGCATAATAAAACAAAGAGATTAGGGTAAAATAAAAAATGCTAAATAGTGAGCTAGATAGACTCACTCCCTAAGCACAATCACCAAAGAGCAGCAATAGAATTTCTCCAGAAGTATTGTTATCTGCTAAGTCATTGTAGTCATTTTTTGAGAAACAATCTCTGAGCCACACCAGCTCCTTCAAGCAGTCGGAGACAATAGTGATAACCTACAAGTTCAAGGAACTGGCAAGGAGAGTTGCACCATGAATAACTACCATTTCTACTTCAAGGGCAGACTCACAACAGTAGATTAGCCTTGATGCCTGTGTCCGAAGAGGGTTATTTGTGCCCATCCAGATCCATGTCGCAGCTCCCAAATGAAATTGTCTATGCCATTCCTCATCTACTACAAAAACTGTAAGAGTCTGACTTGGAGTAACACCGGCATTATGCCCCCCATAAGTGGTAGATTGGGTGCAATTGGTATGAATAAAATTTAGTTTGGGAGGAGTTGTAGTCTCTAGCAATGGCTAATTGTTGAATGAGGTTATCCTTTCGGGCCATGATAGAAGGTATATAGAATGAGACATGCCAAAAGACAATTTCATTCCAACCTAGCCAAATGGACCATAAGGTAGAAATTTAGAAGGCAAACCACTCAAGTTCCATTTTGAAGGAATAGTTAGTGTATTAATTAACCAAATGCAGAAAGGGTTTTGCAGGTTATCTGGTAGCTTAGTACAAAAACCTTGCTAGATCTGCAATCAGCCAGGGCAATCCTAGAAAAGGTGATACAAAGTTTCAGGCTTAGAGTGATAGTGCAGACATATAAAGTCAGCTAGACCACCATGAGAAGCTAACTTAATGGTTGTCTGGAGAGCATTGACCATACGCTTCCAAAGAAAAAGTTTGAATTTATGAGGAAAGTTATAAGCCCATAGCATTTTCACCACTAGCGCCACCATAGGGTGGGAAGGGAGTATATTAGGGTTACTTAGGTTACAAGCAGTAGCTTTGGTTTGCTTCAACACCCTCTAAGCATACCCTCACTTTGTGGAATAAAAACCAGAAGGTATACTGTCCTACATTATTCTATCAACACCTCTACAATGGGACAATGGGTAATAACCCACAATTGGTCCACAATCTCAAGAGGAAAAATAGAGTTCAATAAGTTCCAATTCCAAGTCCTTTGGCCTAGTAAGGCTAAGTCATTGACCTTCAAATGTTGTAACAATGGGGGGGAGGGGGGGAGGAGCAATGTCCTCCCAAACTCTGTCATGGGTCTTATTCCTTATATGTCATCAAATCTTCAGGAGAAGAAGATCTTTGTTATATAATAAACTTATCCAAATTAGGGATGAGTTTTTTCAGACCGTAGTTGACCAAATAGAACTATTTGCTCCATACTTAGTTACTAGAACACAATATACCAGATAGGGTTGCTCACTAGAAAAGATACACTAGAATGTCTTAGCCAGCAAAGCCTGGTTGAATAGTCGAAGATCTTTTATACCTAGCCTACCAACACCCTTTGGTAGATGCAATACACTTCTTTATTTTAAATGGATCCCCTTTTGAGTCTGGGACCCAAACCACCATAATTGAATATAGGATTTTAAAATAGGATCTAAAAGTGTGATAGGAACTTTGAAAAGAGACATGACATAGACAGGGATTGACGATGGAGTAAACCAAATTTTTTAGTCTTTTGACCCGATCAACTGGTCTTCACTCTTCATCATCTTCTTTTTTTCAAATGACTCCATCTTCTTCTTCTTCTTCTTCTTCTTCCCTCATCTCATTTATAACTCACAGTCATATGATCTTTGGCTCACAAAATCATTGGCCTCATCAAAATCTCCTTCATCAATGGCCCGACAAACATCAATAACCTCCCCAAAATTCTAAAATCTCTCCCATCCCCATCAATTTCTTTAAGCTTCTTCTTCCAGTGGAGTCCAACCTCCCTCTAGCACTAAGGCCACCTCCAAACTCCCAGGGCTTGAATTGATCCCTGGAAATCAACATTTTTTCATGAAAAATGCATTTTTTGAATGTTTTCTTTGGAGAAAAAAATGCGATTCATTATGCAGAACATAGAGTTGTTGGTGAAAATCAACAATTTGGGGCACCTTGGTTCACAACCCTAATATTACTAATATGTTATATGACTCACGCCAACAAATTGTACTTGAATGGTCTTAAAAAGTTATATTGTGGAACAAAAATACTGTCAGTAACTTTTTTTTTTCTTTCTTTTTTCAGTAATGGTCTAACCCATTTTTCCACCAATATAAATTTCCTTTTTTTTCATTTTGGTCTCTAAACTGTTCCATGTCACAATCAGACTTTGAGAGATAGCACCAACATAGTGACGTGGTCAACAAGTTTACAAGTTTGAGGACTGCAACTACCAAAGAGAAAAAATATATATAGGTACTTTCTCCAGGTTTTGTCTTTCTCACCTTTTTGTGCTTAAATCCATATAAGCCCTTGAGCTATTGTTCATTTTCATTTTAGTCCCTAAATTTTATTTATTTAATGTTAAACCATACTACCTATAATATTTTCCATCTACTTTAATGATTCAAAACTTTATATTGACTTTTGCATCAATGCTTAAAACATCACTTGTTATGGGAAAGTTATTTCCATTTTTTAAGGTAAACCTTTGATTCCTATGGTTTGTCTGATTTTGGAAATGACTTGACTTGTCCCCATATTTTAGTTGGACTTTCCTATTTAATCCCGAAGTTCATACAATTTTTTTTGACTTTACATTTTTTTTTCATATCAATGGTTAAACACCACTTTTAATTGTTAAAATCTTATTTTTTACCTTATTAATCCCAAAACTTCATTATTTAGATATTAAACCATGATTTTAGGTCAACTCCAAATCTCTGCTTTTTGATTCATGGAAAAGCTTTTGTATTAATGGCTAAACCCATAACTTTTTCCTCTCTTCATCCCAAAACTTTTACTTGATGATTATTTTACTATATTTACATTAAACGCTATCACAGGTTAAATCACTACAATGCATTGGGCAAATGAATCTCATATATCTTATTGTATATAGAAACATGAGTTAAGCTGTAGATGAACAGTGTAGACTTGGAATATGTCTAGGTCAGCAAGATGGAAAAATACCAAAATAGGTCCCTCCAATATTCCATCTTATTTTTTGGTCCCCAAACATTTGTTTTTGGTAGTTGATGTTCTTAATTTGAAAGTCGTGATCCTCTTGGTACCTAATGTTTCAAGACAATTGGATCTTTGACTAACAAATTGCCATAGCAACGGGCGATTATCTTCCTAGGACTATATTAAAAGAAAGTTGAAAATACTGTAGATGAACAATGCATTGTGTTGGGCTGAAAATAAACAGTATCAATCCGACCAAGAAAATGTCCGAAAAAGAAAAAGGGTAAATTATGGAAAAGGTTCATCAATTCTGATACTTTGCTTTACTAATTGTCAAACTTTTACTGTCTGTCATTTGATCCTCGGTTTGCAAAATTCAAGTCCATATAAGTAATATTATTCTTCCTCCTCTTAGTCTCCAAACTTTGCTTTCTACAATCAAGCTACGAGCAATGAGTTGTCATAATAACGCACTGCCAATTCAACTAGCATGAACTATGAGTGTGCAATTTTTTGTTTTGGATTCCATTATATAACCTGAAAGAATTCATCAAAAAGATTTCTTTGTTTCCTTTCACATGTAGTGTAATTTGAATCTATTTCGTTCTTGGTATGCAAAAGTAGATAAAGCTAAAAGTAGAATCTAGCTTTATCATATATTCTTTTTGACCCAAGTTTTTTACATAGCTCACTATTCATAATAATTAATTTATAATTTTAATATTAATATTTTATTATAAGTGTAAACATTTTATATAAAATGATAAATGAAGGTTTACAATTCTAAATATAATGTTTAAATATTTTTTTAAATAATAATACGAATAAAATTTAATCAAACTTATGTAAAAAATAAAATGAATCAAAGAACATGGGATGAAGAAATGATGGTTTTAAATATCGTACTGTTTTCTTAACGATACAATTCAGTATCAGTATCATATCAATATACATACACACATATGAACATATTGAACATAGCAACTATTGAAAGTGTGTAAATCTGAAGTACATATAACACGTATAAAGATTAATTAAGAGTTTTTTACACATAAACAATATGTTTTATAAAATAAAAATATAATTTCAAAAATAGAAGAAATAAAAATATAAAATTCTTTTGAACATCAAAAAATTTTGTTATACAAGTGATGAATTAAACATAATAATTATCTATTTTACTTAAAATCTTTTTTTAAAAAAATGTATTTTTCCAATTTCAAAACAGTGTTATACGAGATGGTTGTAGAAGACATCATTCGAACCTTTTTTTACCGATACAGCTAGCAGTGTATCACATAACATCTGGGCTACGCTCCAACCAAAGCTTGTCGAACATTGCAACTTGCAATTTCAAAACTCATATTCTGATGCTATCCACTCCGCTGCTTATTCTCCTCGGTCCTCTCTTCCTTATCGCCTACTGATCGGCAACTTAGTGCTACTATACGTCCTCCAATCGTTTTCACTTCTAATTATTTTTTGCGAACAACATTAATTAGTTTTACATAATTATTAATGGCACATATCAAACAGCTAAAGCTAAATCCAAAAATTTTTTGCGAATAATTTTTTAAAGCTCTAACATTCATTATTAACTCCAATACCAAAGGAGTATGTGACCTTGTTTGATATTAACATTAATGATTAATATCAAAGTTTGAAATGGGTGATTAATATACTTTTGACATATAACAATCATAAATATTAAATATCTATTAATTTCACTATACAATAGTTTATCAATTTATTTCAAATCCTACCAACAAATAATTATCACAAAAATGTAATCCAATACAAATATGCCTGGTAGATAACAGGCGTACAAATATAAATATGTCTAGGGTCCTGGGAGCAGAGCAGAGAGCCAACGCTCGAGCTTGTTTGTTGAGTTAGTAGTGGACCGAGGAAGAAGATGGGGAAAGGAGGGATGTCTCAAGAAGGAGGAGAGAACATGGCGGCTTGGCTTGTTGCTAAGAACACTCTCAAGATTCAGCCTTTCAAGCTCCCCTCTCTGGGTAATTTTTCCCTCCTCTTTTCTATCATTCTCTTGGTATGTTTTGATCCTTTTTTGTTTTCCCTTGAAGAAAGATTTTTCCTTTCCTTGTGGGCACTTTTCCTTTGTTTGAGTTTGTGATCAAGATATTAGATACCCAATTTTCTTTGCATCTTTTGGAGATTTTATGTCGAAAATGCTAAATGATGTGTCGGGTAATGATTTAATAATCGAATCTTTTTGCTGTAACCCAATTGAATTTGAACTGATTTAACATATCATCAGTAGGATGAAATCTTTGATTATACGAAACATTGTTCTTCTCATGTCTGATTATGTTCTGTGTAAATCATTAGGACCTCATGATGTTAGAATTAGGATGAAAGCTGTTGGAATATGTGGCAGTGATGTTCATTATGTCAAGGTATTATCCCTCTCTCTTCTGTTTTTCCTTCGCTTCTTTCTCAGTAATTGCTTGTGCTAACAAGACTATAGGACACTACTTGCGATTATTGGTTAATTTGATGTTCCCCTTCAGTTGGTTTAAAGATATGTACATAGAAAATCCCCTTCCTATTCTTGGATTTCTTTTATTTCTCTTTGCCTGTTTTGTTTACTTTCAAGTGGTGCATGTCTAGGAAATGAAACTGGCGGATTTTGAGGTGAAAGAACCGATGGTTATTGGCCATGAATGTGCTGGGATTATTGAGGACGTAGGGAGTGAGGTCAAACATTTGGTGCCAGGTGACCGTGTAGCATTGGAGCCCGGTATCAGTTGCTGGAGATGTGATCACTGCAAAGGTGGTCGGTATAATCTTTGCCCTGAGATGAAGTTCTTTGCCACTCCACCAATTCATGGTTCTCTGGCCAATCAGGTGAATGAAGCTCGATTTGAATCTATGATTTCATGTTCACTAATGGTTTAAAATTTCTGTTCACCATTAGACACAGTCAAAGTTCTAATGTTTGTTGAACCTGTATCTTTATATGTTTTCACTGGAAAAGTGATGATTGAGATGGCTTGTTTATGTAGGTTGTGCATCCTGCAGACCTTTGTTTCAAGTTGCCTGACAATATGAGCTTAGAGGAAGGGGCTATGTGTGAGCCCTTAAGCGTTGGTGTTCATGCTTGTCGTAGGGCTAATATTGGTCCTGAAACAAATATCCTGGTCATGGGAGCAGGACCAATTGGCCTTGTTACTTTGCTCGCAGCCCGTGCTTTTGGCGCACCAAGGATCGTAATCGTAGATGTGGATGATCATAGATTATCTGTTGCCAAGAGTCTTGGTGCAGATCAAATCATCAAGGTTTCAACAAGTATGCAGGTTTGTTGTGCATCTGTTTTCATTTCGCTGAAGTTGTTAGCAGATACTAAAGGTCAATACTGAATTCCCCGGGCTACTTTTCTATCATGGATATCATGGTGTCATGTTTTTATCTTAATAGATATATAACTATCATTTTCAATGTGACCTGCAATGACCGGTTTTTGTGTGCTATAACTGTTATTGGTGACCTTACCCATGCAGATTTTTTTTCTTTTTCCTTTTTTTTAATTCTCATCTTCTGTTTCTTTCCTTGCAGGATGTGCCGCAAGATGTTGAACGGATACATGAAGCAATGGGGGCCAGTGTGGATGTCACTTTTGATTGTGCAGGTTTCACCAAAACGATGTCCACAGCACTGGCTGCTACTAGTTCAGGTGGTAAAGTTTGCCTTGTGGGAATGGGTCACACTGAGATGACTCTTCCCCTTACCCCAGCTGCTGTAAGGTGATTGTTTTATTCTTTATCCTAAGACCACTTGTGTGCAAACATTTAGATGAACTATGAATTATACTAGTGGTTCCAGGGATTTGGCTCATTGCCGACTAGAGATTCTAGCCATATTTTGTTTGGTTTATTTTGGTGTTGGTCCCATGCCAATGCACTATCAAGTACTAAATCAACGTTCATTTAGAAGCAAATTTTGTCATATGCTTCATTCTTGATGCTTCTCTCTTTAATACAGGGAGGTTGATGTGATCGGTATCTTTCGATACAAGAATACATGGCCGCTATGCATAGAGTTTATAAGAAGTGGAAAGATTGATGTGAAGCCCCTCATAACCCACAGGTATGGATTCTCACAGAGGGAAGTGGAAGAAGCATTTGAAACCAGTGCTCGTGGTGGTAACGCGATCAAGGTTATGTTTAATCTCTAAACTAGGTGACGAACTGGGGAAGACAAATAAAGCAGCACAAATGCACACTGTAATACACAATGATCTTTGTAAAAATAGAACAGGCTTTGCCGAAGTAGATGCATCGTAGCCGCTTGTTATTCTGTCTTACTGTTGCACAGTTTGTTTTATGATTTGCTGTTGAAAATGTGTGCTTTGTATGATGTGGTTCTGAATTACCTTTCTCTTCATTAAGAGTCAATATCTCAGAACGTGCAAAGTTCATGTATTTCATGTCCAACACCCACTACCAAGCAGAACCTGTCTTCATTTGCGTAGCTGATGGTGAGACGTTGTTAGGAGTTAAACTGGCATCAGCAGGGGAAAAAGAAACGAAGATTTGCATTAGGCAAAGAATAAACTGTTGTATGACTTTTTCCAACTTAGCTCACCAAAAATCTAGCTACATTATTCTCAATCTTTCACTTGAAAAGCTCCACTAATAGCTTCTCAATCAACGTGGATTAGGCAAAGAATAAACTGATTCTAATGCCATCGGGACCCAGAAATGACTTTCTAAGGCAAGCAACTCTGCCACAAATTTTACAAAAGAGAATGATGCTAGGATCGAAAATGGAAAACAAAATCGAAGATATCATGGTGGTATACATTGTTGATGTATTGTCGCACGGCAGAATCAGGCCTTTGGCTCTGCTGACCATTGCCACACTCTTACTTGACCATTCCCATCACCAGTAAAGAAAACACCACTGCCGCTAGGGCCGGACTGTAAGGCTCGTATATCCTGTCTCGCAAATATTTTACCCCTCTCAGAAAACCTTCACATGATAATAAGCCAAGAGTTTAGACAGAATGACCCAAGAAATGGTTCATGGAAGGACAAAAAGCCAGCCAATGGACATTAACAAACTAGTTATCTAGTAATTGGTACAATAGAAATTCACTTACGAGGGCAAATCATAGAGCCGCACTGAACTGTCATTGCATGAGCATAGCAAGACTGGCTTGGCTTCTAAGTCATGCACTCCACAAAGACTCAGCACTCCCTGCCAAGACCAAGATCATTGGAATCGGTACAACAGTTGATATTCTAGCAAGATGCTCGCATCATTAAATTCACTTAAACAAGCAACAGCAAAACCATTACCAAACACATATGTGAAGCTATTTTAGCTCCCCCTCAGAAGAGCCTACACTACCTCAAACATACATAATTGATGCAATGATGCATAATTGATGCATTCATGACCACAAAAACTGATTATTGGTGCAAAACAAAAACATATGATCGACATAACATTGAAAACACATGCATGAGAATGAATGCAATATTTCTTTTCTTCTGTAACAGCTTGATACTGAAATGATGACTGTCCTCACCGTACAGAATAAATGAATATTTGGTAACAGGATACTAAACCATGTTTTCATAAAAGAAGTATACACCCAATAACTCAACATTGCTATGGATAAAGAACTTTGCCAAAATCAATTTGGAAAACTCTTATATTTCGAAAGAAAAAATACAGTCCCAGCACAAATCCAGAAAAACCTGATTTCATTTACTCACCATTTATGAAGGATTTACTAATCAATTGCTAATTTCTTTATTTTTTGGATCACCTTAGTAGACTACTTTGATGCTTTCAGGTTTCATCTAATATCTGGTAATGGAAATTAAAATACAATAAGCATGGCACACCAAACTAAGTAACATACATGATCTTCGTTGTGAGTGTATGTTACTTCCAAGTCTCCACTTTCTGTCGCCACCCATACCTGCAAAACAAATCCAATCCTCTTTATCTTTAGTTAAATGTTATACAGTATATTGGAAAATAATTGCTGCAAACCTTTATTCTTATCAAAAAAACAAAAAGCTACAAACCTTGACTGTTTTATCCAATGAACATGATAAAAGAAATTGATCCCAGCAAAGAAGGGACATGACGACTGATGTATGATCTGTCAGCGTTTGCAGACACTGCAAAGTTTCCAGGCTCCAAACCTGAAAGAAAATGACAAAGCACTCAAAATTATAGAAACAAAACAAGAAAATAATTAAAAAAAAACTACATCAGAAAAACTTTTAGATAAGGAATTGAGATCGGAAAGAAAACATTGCTAACCTTTATAGTATTGTCCATGGAACCAGAGTATAGCCTGTTCGCTCCAACAAATAAAGAAACAACTGCAAGTGTATGGCCCTTTAGTGATACAGCTGGTTCAAAGCAGTTGGTGGCAGCATTAAATTTCCAAACTAAGATACTCCCATCCTGCACCAGCAGATACCAAGGCTTTAAGATCCAGAATTGTCCAGAGAAACATCCAAGGAGATGTAAACTAAGCAAGTCCGTATCGTGCGCTAAAAATTTTTCACGTCTTACAACAGAGTTACGACTGTCAAAATTATATGTAAATGGAAACAAGAAATGGAATCAAACAAGTTAGGATCCTCAGTTAGACTCAAATAACATGAAAAACCTCTGAGCAACAAATACTAAAATGGTAATCTGCTGCTACAGTCCACATTATAGAACTCATTACTTACACTGAGAAGAAGATGAGATATGCTCAGACACACTACCAAGTAAACGTGAAGAAGGAGAACAGAAGAGGATCAAATAATTTACCTGGGTGCCAGCAAATAGTAATTCATTGCCTACAACCAGATCATACACTTGTCCAGCAGGTCCACTGAGGATTTGATCAGCATTACTCTGGATGTTGATCGCCTGCCATGCAGTTGTTGTTGCATGTGAAAGAATATAGTTATAATTCCAAGCAGAAGGAACCAGCAAAACTGAAACAACTGACTACTAACTAGAGCTACCTTGACAAAATTTTGCATGCCAATAAACAACCAAGGGCCTTCAATAATCATGCACCCAACCTCACCGCCAGCATTAAGCAAACCTGTACACTACACACAAGAAAACGGGCACTCCATCAAACAACATAAATATGCAAAACTTGAGTATCATGAGAAAAGTTTTGTGCACAACACAATTGGATGAGAGAACTTCCTTTCATGGCACAAGACAGCCTAGTGAAGAAAAGAAGCAAGGGGGGGAAAACGTTCACCACTGCATGATACTAAAAGAACAATTGTTTGCTTCAAATAACACTGGAGTGGACTACAGAAGAAAGAATGCATCATGATATTATTTAACAATGATAGCATGTTATCTCATTTTCCATTTAGCATTCATACAATCTGATCATTTTATAACTGCTTCCATTTTTTGTTTTCTTCAAACAAAAAGATAAACTTTGATGCACTAATGGTTGTAAAACCATGTGCATAATAACTCTTTTCAAACAAAATCTGCAGCTTCCAAGAACTCTTAACACATCTTTGAAAGTGAACATCTTCACAAAACCACAAACGGCATTGAATCAACTACTTTTTATACAGCTGAAGGAGTTTTCCTTCCCTTCAAATCCCTATGATTTGTCTCTCTCCTAACTAAATCTACATCAATTGGGATCAAAAAGAACTCACACATGTTTCCTACATTCTCTTAACATTATAGTTTAGCCTACAAATTCCGATAAACAATAACTTATGGCATATACTGAACTCTTTCTCTTTCTGTTAAGTTATGATGCTAGTAGTTGTATGAAGGATGGTTCACTTAACGTGTATATGTCTTAGTGTGTCTCTGTGAGTGTGCATATACTCCAGGTAACAATACTAGTGTATGTGTATGTTTCTCCAGAAAGACCAACTATATCATGCTTTGAAATAATAAACAAAATGGCAATCACAAAAAAATAGATAAAACAATACATAGGGGCTCCAATATGTCTTTTCAACATACATAATTCCTTAAACAGAGCACTCATGGGCGATTGGGCAAATGGAAAGGTAGGCTTGCACTAAATTGGAGGATGCACAAACTTGGCCTAAATGGGCCTCTCATGCTGCCACCACTGGCATGCGAGAGAGCACTTGAGCGCAGGTGCAATGCAAGAATAAATGATCATGAGACTCAGCAACACCCTTGCATAAAAGGCAACTATTAGCAAAACAATTCCATTTCGAAGAGTTAAGTTCTCCGGAGGTAGCTAAAAGGCCTAGATGATGCTCCACTTCTCCAAATGATGAGTACTTAAATATTCCCGAGTCCTAACTCAGCTAAGTTGGTATTGATCTCCAGATAGATCAAGTCTTCGCAGCTAAAAAGGGAAGATTCTGGCTTTAGTTCTTCAAGAAACATAGCAGCAATGAAAGTTAAAGAAAGCAGATTCAGAGACCAAACAACGTCTAATTAAGGGCAAAATAAGAGAAATCGATAATAACCTGACCGGTTGAACAGTCCCAGGCCCTGACCGATTCATCTTTGCTGCCTGTATAAAGAATATTCGAAACAGGTGATAGAGCAATCCCACTAACAACCTGCGCAAAGAGATCAAAACCAAACACTAAGTCCGCAGTTCCCATTGAAAACATCAACAAACGAAAAAAAAAAAAAGCCCACCAACCTTCTGGTGCCCGTCAAGCTGCGTTAACATCTTAAAGCCCTCCCCCGTGCTCCAAGCATGTAAGAACCGACACTTGTCCCCAAAACTACAGCTACCTTGCATCCAATAGTTGCACGGCTTCTCAGTCTTCCTGATCAACTTATTGGCCCCAACTCTTCCCCAAGTATTATTCCCGTTAAAGTGCCCCCCTCTTCGCGGTCCCGAAAATCCCTGGTCGTCGTTGAAACGCTTAGGAGCTCCCGACCCATTGGCCACAACGACACCCGGAGGCGGAAGCTCTCGGTGGAGGAACGGACATGGAAACCGACTACACTTCCCAGCCCGCCAATGGAAACACACTTTATTCTGCTTGTTGCCGTCGGAGGGTGCTGCTCCGTGTGGACCACCAAGTCGATTGAAAAAGCGCTTGTTTCCGCCGTCTAAATCCATCGGAAACGGAATCAAACAACTTCCCCAAACCCAGAGCGAGGTCTTGGCCGGAGATCACTAAAAAACCTAACCCGGTGCCCGTTTTGATCTCTTCTTCCGATTGCAATTCCGTCGGAAGAACTCTGAGTTGGGACTCTCGGATTTAAATGAATTTGTTAAGAATTGTGAGATTTCTGGGGTTTAGGGCGGTGGATTGAAATAATCTAAAGAGGTTTGGGTTTCTGAGGCGTAGGGAATGGAAGCAGTACAGAGATTGAGAAACGGGGGGAGGGGAGGGGAAGAAGAAAGCGTCAGCGTCAGCTTTACGAAGATACAGGAATTTACCTGTTTGCCCTCTATAAATAACTCTACGTTTCCTCCAATTGCAGGATTTCTAAGTGAGTTTATCCGCGGGTGAATTGCAGCGACGTTTTTCCAAGTAGAAGGGTCTGTCTGCTGCTTCATGTTGCAGTCTGGTTTGGTGATCTAATGTTGTGAGCATATTTAGCGCTGGTTAGTGTTAGTAGTAGTGATTAGTGTGAGTTTTGGATAAAGCTATTAAAGAGTTTTTTTTTTCATCATTTGGGAAAAGTGTCCGCATTTAAAGTTACAAGCTATAAAAACTATCTAATGTTAATTTTTGCTGTTTGGGAAAATTATCACAACTGTTAGTAATTTATATTTCAATTTCTAATGCTAAGTTTAGATGTCATTATTAAATAAATTTTTTAACTTTTAGCTTTAGTAGTTTAACTTCCATTGTTAACAAATTATTCAAAATTTTAATGTTAATTACAAAAACTTTTGAGTGCGGGATTATTATAGTAATTTTATAGGATAAAATCTAAATTTGGTCCCCTAATTGTATGGGTTGTCCTAGAGTAGTCCCTTACCTTTGAAAGTGCCTCTTAAAATCCCTTACCTCTCTTAGCTTGTCCTATTTTGGTCCATTCTGTCAATTAAGTCATTATCTTTGACGGAAAATGTTTATTTGGCACTTACTTTGTCACATGGCATCCTATGTCATAACAATAGGTGGCTAGAATAGAAGAACAATAAATAATAGGCTAAAATTGATGAAACACATAATTCTAAGGACTTGAAAGACATTAACCCCTAATTTTTATCTTCCCCAAATCTTCTTCGATTCTAACTGGGAAAGCCACCGCCGCCCACCTCTGGCCTATCCACTGCCCACCAGAAATCCATCTTGATACCCACTCCCTCGTCATCCACCAAGATAACAACCCCCTCCATGCCAGGGCAACTCCGTCAACTTCTCCACCTTTTTCAACCCTCGACTTCATCATCGGTGACTTTTCCATGGCTATGACATCTATGGCACCGTCGGCTTCATCATCAGTAATGTTGTCGCCGTCTTCCAGAGCTATAGCCTCTACACTCGCAGACCCAACAAGAACTAACAGAACTTTCATAGCTATTGAAGACGTCGACATTGCTTCTTCTACCATTGAATTCGGCTGATTTACTTGATTGACAAATGGATCGATAGCTAGATAAAAGAATAAATTCCTTGAATAGTCCTCTAAGGTTTCTCCATAATTGATTTCTGGTGGGCAGTGGATAGGCCGGAGGTAGCTAGCGGCGTTCCAAGAATTCGAATCGGGGAAGATGTGGGGAAGATAAAGATTAGGGGTTAATGCCACTTCAAATCCTTAAGGTTATGTATTTTGTAAATGTTTGCCTGATTTTTATTATTCTTTCATTCTAGCCACTTATTGTTATGATATATGGATGCCACGTGGCAAAGTAAGTGCCACATGGGCATTTTCATAAAAAATAACAACTTAGTTGACAGAATGGACCAAAATAGAACATAGTAATGGAGGTAAGGGACTTTAAAAGACACTTTTGAAGGTAAGAGACCACTTTGGGACAACGCTTAAAGTTAGGGGACCAAATTTGAATTTTACCCCAATTCTATAATATTAAAATCACAGTTTCTTTTCAAATTACAGTAATGGGATTTTGGGATTCAAGTTTGGCAATAATTTAGATCTTAGATATTGTACCATTGATTGTGATTTATTAGTTTATGCATTTTTTAAGGAAAAAATCTAAATCTGGTCCCTTAATTATTCAGTTTGTCCTAAAATGGTCCTCTAACTCTAAAAGTGACTATTAAGGCCCTTTTACTCAAGTAACGCATCTCATTTGAGTCTCATCCATTATTTCAGACATTATTTCTGACAGAAAATGCATACGCGGCATTTAATACTCCATACTTAGTCCTACAATGCATATGTGGCATGCTATTTCATAATAATAAGTGACAATAGTGGGAGAATAATAAATCTTATGCTAGAATTAATTTAAAAAAACATAATTTTAGGTACTTAAAAGGTTAATTAGCCCAATCCGCCCAATTCTTCTCTCCTCAACGAGCACTGTCGCACCATTTTGGATTCTCCTCCCACCATATCCAATTTTGCTCTTGGAATCTTCGATTCTCCTCAACAACTCCACCTAATCGACCTATGCTGCCAGCAAGCCATTCTCCAATTGGCCCTCTCTTTCTACCCAATGCTCCTGATCTTTTTCCCCTATTTCAACCTAACGCTCTTGATCAGCCCTCTCCTCCTAAAGTGTTCAGCAATGAGCAAAACTCTGTTGACCCCCGACCATGTATCTTGGTGCTAAGATGGAAAGGAAGAGCACTGAACGAAGAATCAGAAAATCAAATAATTGGACGGGGAATCAGAGAATTCATTGCCCTTTCCTTCGACACGTTTCCAAATAAGGAATCAGAGAATCGAAGAACTCGTGTGTTTCGTGAACTAGAGAATCAAATATTCTTTTTGCCTCTCTTCGTCTCCCACGAAACCTTCATCCAATAGTCTCTAACTCTCCTCCCACCTTCTCATTGACTGCTACAATTCTTTTTGTCACCATCTCCAATTACCACTGTTTATGCTTCTTTCCACTGTGTGGTCTAATCCCAAGCCATCATCATTTTGCCCCCAGTACTTCTAGTTCTTTTTGCTTCCACCCACAAATCCAACCAATCTCTAGGCATCATCTGCTATGTATTAAGAAAAAGAGAAAATTTTGTCCATCTCATTTTTTGCAGAATTGCATCTAAATAATTACAATTAATCTATGTTTTAAGTCCCAAGATTTTGTGTTTGTGTCAATTTGGGTTCAAAATTTTTTTCTGTATAAAATGGTCACCCATTTTTGTTAAAGAAGAAGCCACATGTCATTATAAGTGTCACATAGGCCAGTTCCATACAAAATAACCACTTAACTGACAAATGAAACTTAAATAGGATGCGCTGCTTGAGTCAAGGGGTCTTAATAACCACTTTTAGAGTTAGGAAACTGTTTTAGGACAAACCAAATAGTTAATAGACCAAATTTGGATTTTATCCCATTTTTTGATAATGTTAAAATGTTGAAGAGATTTATACTAATAGTATTGGAAGGTTATTACATTTAGAAGCGAATATAATTACACAAAAAAGATAGGAAAAATTACAAAAACTCTCTAAGGTATAATCAAACCTACACTTTTATCTTCGTTGTTTTAAATGCCTATACTTACCCCCTTAAAAGTTAACTCAGATAATGACCGTTAAGATAAAAAAAAATGAAGAACTTTGTTTTACCCTTTAGCTTTATTTGCTCGATACTTTTTGCCTTTAACCTTCTTTGCTCCATACTTTTTGCCTTTAAACTTTTGCATTAAATGAACTTGTGCACATTTCCCCCAATCTCTTCGTATGTGATGAACTAGTGTCGAACTAGTACCCCCAACTTCTCTGAATTAGTCTCTAACTCCAAGAAATTTGAGGGCTCATCTGAGTTCGTCTACATGAAGTGCCACATGTGCCCCATCTTCACCACCGACATCATCATCCACACCATTTGGTATGGAATTTGGAAGAAATCCCAGAATAAAAATCATCACAAGTTCATCAACTCCATCTCTATTATTGATGTCAAACACCCCTCTGTCTTTGGTTGGTAGAAGACCATCTGCCTCTACACTGACCAGAATGCCGCCAACATTACCCACATTGTCCGTTTGAGCGGGAAGAATATCTAACTTACCATTCACCCAAATCCTACTCACCTTCTTTTCTACTTCCAGATTGATCTAGGTCGGGTTCTTCTCTTTTGCTCTAGTTCTCGGTTTGCAAGTTGAACATTGAAAACTTCTTGATTGTCAAGTAAGTTGCCGATTGACTGTTGATTGAAAGCCTCATTTTTATCAATTAACCGTTGATTACCCAGAACATCCTCTCATCCGCACTTATTTCATAGGGATTCTTATCAATAATGACCCTTCCTCTTTCTCTGTCGTAATCATAACAATGTCGTATAACTAATATGGTTTTATATGTGCGCCTAGGTTTCAGCTAGTGACTGACACTGATCCTATTTTGGTAGATATGTCAATGGGTCAGATTTGGGTTGGATGACAGTATTTCCACATCCTACCTGAGACTTTCAGCGCTCTACCTGCATCCTACCCATCACCCGTCAGATGGACAATTTTTACATCTATATCTTTTTCATTTTTAGACGAATTAAGTCGGGTAAAACTTATCCATCCACCACACCTCCACACCCACAATTTTATTGAGTCATGTCATATCTAATCTTACATTTATTACAAAACATGAAAATGGTCCAGCAACTCTATCACACAACATAGAATGTCAACCCTGCCTAAAGTGATCAACATGTAAAAGAACTCGAAACCAAGTCTCATACTTGAAACTCGACATGTCACCTAGATTTAGTTGCATTCTCAACATATTTTTGATCAGTGACCGTTAACTTTGTAGTTACTTGTTAATGTAATGACTTAACAAACTTGGCCATTGCTTTCACTTCTCCTCTGAACTAATGTCCTAGGCATATAAGCCAAATCAAATGGTGTGATAAAATTCTTACCCAAGTAGAAGAACCAAATCAGAATGAGGAAGAATTTGTACCCAAGTGGTCTCATGCTGACAAATCAATGCTCAAAGCAAATTACCTAGCAATCTATTTGTTGCTTCAATTTGGCCATTTTTTTATAGATGGGTTACCGATGAAAACTGTAAATATATGCTCATCCTATGCCATAAAATTCTCCAAAAGCACTCCTAACACTCTGCATCATGATCAAAATTAATGTACAATGAAGCCCATGCAATTTTATATCTAAAAAACATAGCTTTGCAATATGACTTACATCAAATGTGCTGCTACAAGGAAGAAGGTGAGCCATTTTCAAGAATAGATCAACCACAGCTAACATAAAATCATGACCTTCTTGTGATTAGGCAATCTTAACACAAAATCCATACTCATCTTTTCCCAAAGATAATTCAAGTTTGGTAATAGAGTATATACCCTAACGTTTTGACCAAGTGTTTTTGTAATAAAGAAAATATAACACTATCAATCATATCGAAAAATATCACTGCACAATTGAGGCAAAAATTTTTTAGCCACCAGCATATATGTTTTGTCACACCCAAAATGGCCTCTAAGACTTTCGACAAGAGACTCAACAATAATAAAATGACATAGAGATGGTATAGGAACACATAATGTACAGCCACAAAAAAGAAAGCCATGATTAATTTGATATAGGCCTTGGCATTTCTTTTATGCCTACCAAAAGTCTTCATCTCCATCATTATAAACAATCAAAACTTATTGTCTCAATTTTCATCACATAAAGCTTATATATATACCTTGTGACTAAGAGCATCAGTCACTTGAGTTTGTGTCCCAGACTTATGTCAAACCACAAAAAATGTGTAGGTTTTAATTCTTTTTGTCCATTTATGTTTTTTAGCACTTCATGGTCAAAGTACAGAACATATTCCTTGGATAACAAATATTGTCTCCAATGCTTGAGAGCACGTGTGATGGCAATGTTGGATTAGTGAACTTTCGTTTCTCCTACTCGAACTAGCTAAATGCCTAAAAAAGAAATGCACTAGTCTTATTAGGGGTGTGCACGGAACCCGGTGAACCCGTAAAACCGCATAAAACAATCCACACCAAACCGAATTTATTCAGTTTTATATGGTTTTGGTTATGGTTCGGGTTTAGAAATTTTAAAACCGCATATCATATGGTGCAGTCATGGTTTTTAAATATCAAAACCGATAAAAACTGCACCAGACCGATAAGAAATGTTTAATAAAATATAAATTAAAATTATATACCTAATTATTTATTCTCCATCTCTTTTAATTTCTATTTTTTTCAAATACCCTATTTACTAACATTGGGCCACAAAACCTATTTACATTTACCAAGCCCACCCAACTGCCCAAGCCCAAATCTATTACTCTTCATCTCTTACTCTCACCAAGTACCAACGCAACCCACACATCAGCCATCAGGAAAATGAAAACCACCTTGTCCGGCTGTCCCCCTGCCCTTCGTATACTGCCCTCCACTCCAGTCCACCTCTAGTCAGCCAGTCCCAGTCCCACATCCCCCAAGATCCAATCTTTCACCGGAATCCTAGCAGTAGCCACAGCGAAGATGACAAAGCGGCAAAGCTTCGTGAAGCACTGGTGACGGTGCGTGTTTTTTTTTTCCTCTTTGGTATCGCATTGTCGTTTTCGGTGGTTCTGTAACATGCGTGAGCTTGCGTGATTATTGTTTTCTGTTTCGTGTTCATTCCGGTGTTCATCACCCCTTCTCTCTCCACCTCAATTTTTTCTCGTACATCCATTTTCTGATATTCCATTTCTCTTTGTCAATTTTTTTCCATTCCATCATCTACAAGATTGGGCATTTGTTTTGGTCTAATGTTGTAGATGCCTCATGAGCACTTTCTTTTCTTTTGTTTCTTCAACGGAAATTTACGAGATCATGGCCTTGAAATTCTTCGCATTTGTTTCTCCGATCAAGTATTTACAAGATCATCTCTGTTGTTTAGTGGTAATTAGTGGAGTTAGGTGCTCGCTGCTCTGCCACACCCCCACAACCAATCCATTGTTTTCTACTTTTCCTGGGTTTCAAATAACACTTCCCATTTAATTTTGATTTTGATTTCTTGTATGTTTTGAATTTTTCTTTTGTGGTTCTTTTTCATGATTCATAAATTATTCTTTTGGGGTTCTTTTTCATGATTTATAAATTATTCTTTCTTTTTCTAATATTACGGTTATGCTTGCTTGCTTGTCTTTGTTTTGTGGGTTTCGGCTTAGGCATTCGAAAATAGCCTCTTAGTTGTAGTTTTACACTTTTACTAGTCTTTAGTATGAATGACTGAATGTTTGCGTCATTGGTTGTCTTCGTGTTTCAAAACATATTCTATTATCTGATGCTCCTGCACTAATTTTGTAGGTTTCCAGACGATTGACTCGCTGAGTTCTTCTTGATATTACATATAAGATCTTGGTATGTTCTAATTCTATGCTTATTTCGTATTGTTGAATAAATTTGTCCAGAAAGAATATTATTCCTGTTTGGCGTGTGTTTCAATTTTCTGTGCTTTTGGTGGGCTCTGAATGAGTCTTCGACAGACAACTGAGTACTCTGTTATTTTTAACTGAAAACTGATTCTTGATACTTGCCCTGTTGGGTTGTGCTTGTAGAATATTATTGGGATGTGAAATAGAAATAATATTTTTTCAAATATATATGGATGTTGATAATGGCAACTTGAAACTTGATAGAATATTATTGGTAATGGATAAAACAAAAACATTCAAAACTTATTCAAAATCATTCAAAACCATGGTAGCGATTAAAATATATAAACCCACCCAACATATTTTGGTTTTATTGGTGCAGGAAAAATGGCCACAGTGAATGATTCTACCATGAATCTTGATGATTCCACCATAATGCAACAAGTAGAAGTAAAAGATACTCAGACAAAAGATTTGACCATGAATGTTGATGAAGGGCGACAAGGTAAGAGAAAACTTTCTTCCTTGGTTTGGGAACATTTTGAGAGGTTGCCTTGTGATAATAAAGATAAGCAAATGGCGAAGGATCTCAATTATGGTATAGATTATAAATGCCCTCCTAAAAATGGTACAAGCACATTATGGGCTCACATTAAGAGGTGTTATAAGAACTTGAATAATGTGGGTGGTGATAAAAAGCAACAACTTATAGGTTTTAAAAGTGAAGTTAGTGCTGGGAATGGTACAACTGCTATTACTAATTGGAAATTTGATCGGGAAGCATGTAGGAAAGCTTTAGTTCGCATGATTATTGTTGATGAGCTCCCCTTTAAAATGGTTGAGTGAAATGATTTTCGAGATTTCATGAATATTGCTCAACCTAAGTTTCAAGTTCCTTCACGTACTATTGTGGCTAGAGATTGCCTTCATTTGTATTTGCAAGAAAAGAAAAATTTGAGGAACTTCCTAAAGACAAAAACACAAAGGGTATGCCTTACCACCGATACTTGGACATCAATCCAAAATATGAGTTACATGTGTTTAACTATCCACTTCATTCACGAAGAATGGAACTTGCATAAAAGAATTCTTAACTTTCATCCCATTCATAGTCATAAAGGTGAAGAAGTTGATAAGGCACTTGAAAAATGTTTGCTTGATTGGAGGATACAAAAAGTATTAACTATAACAGTTGATAATGCCTCTTCCAATGATCTTTGTCTTGCTTACTTGAGGAAAAAAAATGAAAGATGGAAGTGTTTTGAATGGAAAGTTTTTTCATATGAGGTGTTGTGCACACATTATTAACCTTATTGTGAAAGATGGTTTGGGAGAGATTCATGATTCCATTGTTTGTATTCGGGGTGCTGTGAGGTATATTAGATATTCTCCAATTAGGTCAAGAAAATTCAAGGAAAGTGTTGAAGCTGTCAAGATTGATTGTAAGGGGCTTCTTTGTTTGGATCTAGAGACTAGGTGGAATTCCACTTATATGATGCTGGATGCAACTTGTAAGTTTCAAAAGGCATTTGAGAACTTACCAGACCATGATTTCTAATATCAGTATGATCTCTTGGATAAGAATGACATTCCTTCGGATGATGATTGGGAAAATGTTAAGACAATGGTTCAATTCCTAAAGCAGTTTTATGAAACAACAAATCATGTATCAGGATCATTGTATGTGACTGCCAACAATTTTTTTTTCATGAAATTTATGGAATTGAGGTGGCAATAAATGAGATGAAAAATAGTGATGATGCTATTATGAAATTCATGGTTGAAAAAATGATGCATAAGTTTGAGAAATATTGGGGGAATATCAAAAACATGAATGCATTGCTTTTCATTGCGGTTATTCTTGATCCTAGATACAAGTTTAATTTTGTTAAGTGGAGTTTTACTAATGCTTATGGAGTTAAAAAAAGGGCTGAAATGGCTGCGTCGATAGAGGGTAAGTTGGTTGCAATGTTTGAGGAGTACAATGTTGTGACCACCTCTGGCCAATCAAGTTCTGTGGTCAAACAAGAAGCAATTGCTTCAAAAAAAAAAGGCTAGGCATGGTGGGCTACCTCCTTTTGGCAGTGGTAAGGATCATATAAAGTCCTTATATAGGAAGCATAAACAACAACAAAATTGTGTTGATCATAAATCTGATTTAGAAAAATACCTGGCTAAAAACATTGTTGATGATGATGATGAATTTGATATATTGAAGTGGTGGAAGAACAATGGTAGTTGCTTCAAAAAAAGGCTAGGCATGGTGGGCTGCCTCTTTTTGGCAGTGGTAAGGATTATATAAAGTCCTTATATAGGAAGCATAAACAACAACAGAATTGTGTTAATCATAAATCTGAGTTAGAGAAATACCTGGCTGAAAACATTGTTGATGATGATGATGAATTTGATATATTGAAGTGGTGGAAGAACAATGGTAGTAACTATAGTGCTCTTTCAAAGATGGCAAGAGATGTTTTAGCTATACCGATTTCCACCGTTGCTTCCAATAGTGCATTTAGTACTGGAGGTCGAGTGCTTGACACTTTCCGTAGCTCTTTGACCCCCAAAATAATAGAAGCACTTGTTTGTTCTCAAGATTGGTTAAGAGCTGCACCACTTTTATTTGAGGTTGAGGAAAGAATTGATGAGCTTGAACAAATTGAAACAGGTAAATTAATTTTTTTATATCTATGGTTAATAAATTAGTATATATGTATCTTGATATTTTTTTTTTATACCATTTACATGTTGATGATTGCCAGAGTTTTCCACAAAAACACCTAAGTCATCTTTTACTCCTAATGCCAGTGGTAATTAAAATGTTTTTCTTCCATTTCTCTTTTAGGTAAGAATGCATTTTTTTTTTACTTTTTTTTTCATAACTCATTCAAAGATAATAGATTGATATTGTTTTGTTTGATTGTAAATGATATTTTAGGCACCATTGTCCAGGCCTTGAGATTCAAGGAAGACATCTTTGCTTTAACAGTCTATGATGCTGAAACGTTGCAGATAAGGAGTTTCTTATTTATGTGCTTTGGTGATAACAACTAGACAATATGTTTCATATGCGTGTATGGTTTAGGATGATAACTTTGACTTGTTTGATTTTTTTATTTCTTATGTGTGTTCATTTTATGGATTGGATTGGATTGTATTTAATTTTGTTGTCTATATTATGTGATTATACTAATTATTCCAAGTTAGTATAATAGATTTTTGACGTAAAAAAACCGCAATCAAACCGCAACCAAACTGCAATTATGCGGTCTGGTTTTTTCCGAATTTGTATATAAAGTGATGCGGTTACGGTTTCTAAAGTGTGAAATCGCTTAGTATGTGGTGCGGTTACGGGTTTGACCCTAAACCGCAATAAACCGCACCATGAACACCCATAAGTCTTATATCCAAGCACTATTGAGTAAATTATAAAATTACATTAGAGAGAGAACTAGAGCATAACTTGATCAACATTAAACTCGATGGCATAAGCTAGAACTCTATAGATATTTAGAAAAAATTATGAAATCTTAGATAAACAAGCCAACTTAGATCTACTGGTTTTGGATTTGTTAGCTATGTGTTAGTGTAACCTCTAAACAATTTGAGATACATCTTAGATCTTGGTAAAATCATCTATGGATACATACATTTGCATGTATTAAGCTTTAATAAGGCATAATTACTGTTTATTAATACTATGATCCTATTTCCTTATGATTAAATTGGCTATATTCTATAAACTATTATAAGTAGAAGTATTGTTGTTAAGCTTTTTGGCAGGATTACTAGTTATATGTGGTGATTAGTGAACTTAATACCTGATATTTAGGTTTAGTGACTAAATGATGGGTTCAAGTAGTGAAACATGTGAAACAAAAAAGTAAATAAAGCTTATAGGGACTGGAAGTAAGGATATAAATAAGCTCAAAAACTAATTTTCTGAATATATAAAAAAAATTGATTTTCAAACCCCAAAATAATTTGGCTGCTAAAAAGTGCATTGAAATTGGTTAGAATGAAAAAGTTAGAACTAATTAAAAGGCAAGTCCATAGCAGCTAATAAAGTGGTAAAATGCTTGGATATCCCTGACTCCCAACTAGGTTTAACTCCCACTAATAGTGCATTGTATGCCCACATTACAATTTGTGGCTTGAAATTCTCCATGTTTCAAAAAACAACCAAATTTCTCCCAATTTGTGACTTGAAATTGGTTAGAATAACAAAGTTAAAACAAATTAAAAGGGCAAGTCCTCAGCAACCAATATGGTGGTAAAATGCTTGGATCTCCCTGGCTACCAATTAGGTTTAACTCTCACCAATAGTACATTGTATGCCCACATTACAATTTGTGACTTGAAAATTCTCCATGTTTCAAAAAACATGCAAATTTCCACCAGATTTTCCTAGATATCCTATTTTACCCCTTAAATATATACATTGTAATGCTTTTGAGTAAAAAAAAACTAAAAGGAAAAAATGGTTCAAATAAACTCTAATTGACTTGAAATTCTTTGGACATTTAGAAATAGGTAAAAGAAACCAATTTCACGTGAAAAATTTGAATTTCAGAGTACTAGCTTTTGTTTTTCTTTTAATGGCTTTGAATCTATGTCCGATCCACCTCATTGTCATTCATACTATCAAGGCTACCTTATAAGCTCTTGGGGCTTGGACTAGCTTTTGTTTTTCTTTTAATGGTTTCGAAGAGTTAATGGTAATGATAATGTTATCTGGAATCGATATGCCTGGAACAAAAACATTTTAGAGTTTTACGCAACTTAAAGTAACACAAAATCTTCATTACGTTTGTAGAAAATTGTTGGTCAGGAAGGAGAAAAAAATATAGGAAAAAAAAAAGAAGAAGGAGAAAGCCAAATGAAATTTGGACAAAAACATTTAGTTTTTTCCTATATGAGCATTTAGTATTTGATGAAATTTAGTAATAAAATTGATAGAATGACCAATATAGGAAATAGTTAGTTAGATTAAGAACTTTAACAGAACAAATTGAAGGTAAGGTCTTAAATAAAGAAAACAAATAAATTATGGGACCATTTATGAATTTTACGTTATTACTCCCATAAGCCAGTCAAATGTGGATGAGGGTATGCTGGTAAATCTCCTGAAATATTAGACGTAGGTTAGATATAAGCTTGGTTTATAGTGAAATTGAATCTAGACAAAAACCAAAAGGCGTAAAGGTAGAATAAACCCTCAAACTTGCTTCACTTGGTGACATTGCCCCTTGAACATGGGAGTGGCCTAACTCAGCCCCTTAACTTGAAAAAAATTAGGTACTTTAGCCCCCGCCATGCATATCACATGACTCAAATAAATGTAAATGGTGTTTTTCTCCATTAAAGATTTCGCTGTTGAAGGCGCAATTAAGCAGAGAAAAGGGTGCCAAAATAGTCTGGGAGGAAGGAAAAGCAAAGTCTTTCACTTTTAAGCAAATCAAATGGACCGAATGGAATCTATATGAAAAGAAAAAGAGATCGGGGGAGACATCAAAAAGTGAAAGAAGCAGAGATTTCTGAAGAAATCAATTGCCATTAACATTGAGCAGAGACAAAAAGAAAAGGTAAGACCACTTAGTTGATATGCGTATTGTCTTATATTTGGCAACCTGGGTGTTTGTATAATGAGTTTGGTTATGGGAATAAAATATTTAACGAATGAGATTGGATATTTTTTATGTAATGGTGATGGTTGTCTAATAGATATATGGGTAATTATTTACTAATTGAGTTTTTGTGTGTCGATGATGGATGGATGTGTTATAATTGTTTATGATCATTGGTCTTTGTTTTTTTGTTGCTTTATGGGTGTCCATTAATATGTGGTTGCTGTTTATTTAGTGTGCAAATGGAGGAAATAAATATAAGAATTTACTATGGTGGTATAATGTTGCGGGAGCCAGTTGTGAAGTATGTTGGCCATAATGTGTATAAGAAAAAAATTGAAAAGGACTTGGTCACATATTGGGTATTTGAAGATACAGTAAAAGAGCTTGGCTACCAACCTACTGATGTGAAAAAAATTTACTGCAAAGTCCTAGGAAAGCATCTTGATGTTGGACTAAGAGAGTTATTCGACAAAGCAAGTGTTTTAGATATAGTAGGTTGTGCTTTATTGGATGGTAAAGTAGAGGTTTATGTGGAACATGTGGTGGATGTGTCATGCAAGGGCCTAGGTGGTCTCATTTCACTTGATCCTTACCATAGCCTTATAAACGAGGCAGCTGGTAAACGCATTAATAAGGCCAAGGAAAAATAACAATTTATTGAGGCAAAGCAAAAAGAACAATTTATTAAGAATGAGCTTGGGTTTAAGGTGAGAAGTGGTGAAGAAATCGATGCGTATGGATATTAAATGGTAATGAGAGAGAAGTAGAATCAGATGGAATTGATGATGATTCAAAGAATGATGCTGAAGATTTTAGGGAAGAATGTGAAAAAAAGAGCTTAATAATATTGGGAAAACAATTTTCATGGGTGAAGATGAGGAAATAGATGATGCAATACATAAAGTAAGAGAATTTTATAACCCTACTTCATTTATAAGCAGTGTGTGTTGCCTAAAAGAGCAGGTTAAAATTGTGGATATTATAGGAAGAAGAAAAAAGGGTCCAAATACAAGTAGGCGTGGTGACAGTGCTAATGATGACAATGTTTTTGATCTAGACAACTCAAATGTTGGAAGCTTTAGTTCAAAGAATGATGATGATGGGAATAGAAGTTTGTCAAAGAGGCCAATTAAATTCCCTAGGTATGATGAGAATGCAAAGGAAGTTAAATTTTTTGTTAGCCTGAGTTTCATCGATAGTAAGGAGTGTATAAGGGCATTAAAGAAGTATAGTATAACCAAGAGACATGATTATGTGTACCTGAAGAATGAAGCAGGGAGAATTAGGGCAAAATGTAAGGTGGAAAGTTGTCAATGGTTATTTTTTACATCTTTTGAGAAGTTTTAAAACAAGGAGTACTTTGTGGTTAAAAAGTATATTGGTAGGCATGACTGTCAAAGAATGTTTAAAGTATCGAGAGCAAATTGTCCATGGATTGCAACAACATTTTGCATCTTTAATTGGTGGTCACCTAGGAGTGAAAACTAGTTTTATTCAGGATATAGTTAAGAAGCAATTCCATCTTGATGTTACAAGAGATCAGTGCAAAAGAGCGAAAAAAGTCATAAGGCATATGTTGGAGAGGGATATAAGGCATGAGTACGTGAAGTTGCATGACTACGCGAAGGCATTAATGGCTACGAATCTAGGAAGCAATGTAGATATTGAGGTGGAATATAGAGGACCTGGTTGTCCTCCATTTTTCAAACAGTTCTATGTTTGTTTGGCGGCTTTGAGAAAAGGTTTTCTAGCTAGGTGTAAGAAATTCTTAGGTTTGGATAGATGTTTCTTGAAAGCCATGGTGAAAGGCAAAATTCTGACCTCCATAGGAAATGATGCAAATAACCAAATGTTTCCCTTAGAATGGCTTATTTGTTGAGGTTGAATGTACAACCTCTTGGGAATGGTTCTTGCATCATTTAAAGATGGACATAGAAACAATGGACGGTAAAGGATGATGTTTCATGTCTAATCAACAAAAGGTATTCTCTCATTTTTTCTTTGACAAACGTAACTTTCCTGATATTATTTGTCTTTATTTGTTTTAACTAACAATAAATTGTTGGATTATCAGGCCTTCTCAATGTAGTGTCTGATATATTTCCACAGGTTGAGCATAAATTATGTTCTAGGCATATCTATAATAACTGGTACCTTAAATACAAAGGTGAAGCACTAAAACAAGCTTTTTATGCTGTAGGCAAGGCTTCGAATATGTTTTCACTTCAAAACGACTTGATGAGTTAGGTAGATAGAAGTCTGGAGCTAAAGAAGATGTCTTGCGTATGGATACAAGAAAATGGTGTAAAGCATTTTTTTTCACCATCCATCAAGTGTGATTCTGTAGATAATAATAGCTGCAAAGCCTTCAATTTTGTTTTGGTTGGTTCAAGAAACAAGCCTATAATCACTATACTTGAGGAGATAAGACAATTTGTGATGGAGCGAATAGTACAAAGAAGAAGGTTCACTGCAAAATGACGAGATGAGTATGGTAACAAAATTATGGAAATTTTGCATGAGAATATTGCCGAAAGATATAGGTGGAAGGTGAAATAGAATGGGGAAGATGGTTATGAGGTGAGGTTTGGGATGACCCAATATGTTGTCCGTTTAGATGTCAAATTTTGCAATTGCAACAATTGGGCATTGTTCGGAATACCTTGTCCACATGCAGTTACGTCTATATTACAGAAAGGTGATGATCCTAAGAAATACATTAACAGCATTTATAAGAAAGATATGTTTGTCAAAGTATATGAATATTCTGTGTGTCTTATGCAGGCAGTGATGGAATTATGTAGGGGCAAGGGGTGCCGCTGGCCCCTCAAAAATTTTGAAAAAATTTAAATATAGGTACTTAATTGGTTAATTCAAGAGAAATTAGGGGCTGAAAAATGTATTTTTGCCCCCAGAAATAACGGAAGAATATGAAGATAGGGGGTAGTGAGGTAGGCGCTAAAGAAAGCAGTGACCAAATAAGTAATTATTCCCTTTAACCTTAAACAGATATTCGAACATGGCCTAAATGCAGCATTAGTCCTCCAAAATTTTCAACTTGTACGAGTTGCATCCTAAGCTTTGAATTAGTACGAATTAGTCCTAATCTCCAGCTTTGCCTCACCGCGATGCCGTTCATCTCCTCCGAGCTTAGTCGACTCTGCTGGGCTCGCCCCCCCGAACCAAAAATCTTGGTTCCGCCACTGTATGCGGGGTGAAGAATTTTGGGAAAATAGTGGCTTAGGTTCATTGTTGTCCCCTCTTGAGAGGCCAATGACAGGAAGGCCAAGGAAAAATAGAAAAAAATCAAGAAATGAGCCTGCCAAGGGTACTTTCAAGCTTTCTAGGCATGGGCGAGCAATGCATTGTTCAATATGCAAAGATGCTATTCATACCAAGAAATCATGCCTTATGAAGGTTTTGGAATTTTATTATTTTTTTAGTTTTAGGCATACACTACGTAGTATGTTTTGTGCCTTGTTAATTGATTGTGTGTGTTCATCTTTTTAGAGACATGGAGGGATGAATGATGAACTCATTGGTGGTACTCAACAAAGGGGTTCTGTTCCAACAAAATCAGGTTTGGGTCATATGTCAAGTAGAGCTCCAACAGTGTCTCAAGGATCTGTAGGTAAGATAAAAAAACTCACTATCCGCAAGTGTTTTAAAGAATTACATTGCTATCACCTGTTTTAAAAGCAGTTGCTTGACATTTAGCAAGTACCCACGAGTTTTGCACATGTTTGTTAGCGCAGAAAGTGTTAGGAGGCATTATTTTTACTTTTATTTCCTTGTCTTCATGGTAGGTGAACAGGTTTCTGGTGATTGTCATTCATGATTTGCTGAATTTATGTGAAATAGCCAAAGGGAAAAATGACAAAACAGTCATTGCAAGTAATATCCTTTTGGTAGGTATGTCATGGGGCAATATCCAAAATTTTTTGTATGTTTGTTTTTTTGTCTATAATTCATGATGGTTTCATGTTATTGTTATGCCTTTTCAAGCTTTTTCTTTGGGAAACCAACCTATAATGTTGAGATTGTTTTGACTTGTAATAAACTTGATATTGTGGATTACTTTCATTAATTGAATAACTGGTAAATAGGATGTGAATCTGTTCCGATTGCCCTTTTATAGCATAATTTGTTATGTTCATTACTAGGCTTGCCCCTATCATCTCATTGTTACAGCGTGGCTCAGGTTGATCAGTTGCACCGATCAAAGTTGGTTTTGTAGCTCATGTTGGGTGTAGGAATATTGGCACAAGAGCCCTATAGATATCTTTTGCATGTGACTGTCCATTCAGTGGACATTATAGGGGACTCTGATTAAAAAAAGCTTTAGAGAGCATGGACTGGTCTGATTTTGGTTAAGTATAACCAAAACCTGTATGTTTAAAATGATAATGTATTACTTAGATTCTTTTCCTATTTTTTGCTGCTTTAGAAGGATTTTTGTGAGATAAGATAATGTGCAGCACTGCAATTTCATTAGTTGTAAAACTTTATTCGTATTCCTTGTATTATTGTACTTCTATAATATGTGACTTATAAGGATATCTTTCATACCAGAGTTTTCTTCTTTTGCCTGTTATGGTTTTCTGCTTATACTTTCATGTGCAGGATTTTCTCGTCTTGTTAGTTGGGGAAGCATGGAATTACAATGGAGAGTGAACCACTTTTGCTTTATATCTTTTATGGGCAGGCTTTATGAAGGGGACTGCAATCAACAAAATCATTAGATTAAGTATCACCTGGAGCCACCATCATAATGTCAATGATCTTTGTTTCTTCAATGCATTCATTTTCTTTCCTTTTCAAGTAATGTGTTTTTAGAAATGCCGATGATCTTTGATTTTGGAAGGAAAACCAATCTTCTGGAGAGTTTGTTATATGTTAATGCAGGTTTTGTATCTGTGTTCAATGATGTGTCTCTTTTAACTTAATTGGAGAAAGTTCAGTTATGAGTTGGTCTGAAACTTGGTTTCAAGTGGGAAACTTTACTATCAATGCCATGTACGTGTTTTTTTGGTATATGAAGTTTTTAGATGTATCTGAATTGTTTCGACAACTTTATAATTGCATGCGAACAAAATCGGTTATAAAATACAAAGTTATTGCCAACTCTTCAAAGTAACAAAATTTTCACCATTTTCTCATTACAAAGTGAATGAAGAGTACACAGCTCATTCATAATTCCTGCAAAACCCTATAAACAACACAACTGGTTGCTACCTCATTTTCCACTACATTACACACCTACACAGCCAACATAACATAGCTACAACAGAGAAAACAGCAACACAGATACAAAATCCCAAACTAACATAAACTTTAACTTTAGCCACCTTCTGCTATATACTTTCCAATTAGTGCAGTACTAGCTCATCCAACTTCTCATTTGCTTGCCCTTTACCATATAACAGCTGCGACACTTGGATCTTCAATACTCAAAGTTCATTTTCCAATTCTTTCTCCTTCATTCGAAACTCAACAATCACCTCTTTTGCACGCTCCGAAAATTCATCATCCATCCATGCAAAAAATCTACAATCCTTTGTTGTCTGCAAATAAAGCATAAAACCATACTTATTCATTCTTTTTGAATAAATCTATTGCCTTCAACACACAGGTCTTTCTCAGTCATTTGGTATTTCCCCATTGTAAGCATAAGCTTTTTAGTAACAAACACGTTTATGTTCACAAATTAGGGAACCAAATGACTAACAAACACAAAATCACACTACAAGAGAAACGAATTAGGGAACCAAATGACTGGAAAAAAAAACAATCACACTACAACAGAACCAAATGACTGAGAAACACATTCATGTATACAAATTAAGGAACCAAATGATTGACAATCAAAATATGTATTCCAAACAAAATTTGAGTTAGTGAAAAACATGTATCCCATATAACTCTATTTCTCTGTAAATCCTTGCTAATTCTTAAATTTTGATTGATTAGAGCATCGCCAATACCCATGAACCAAAGCGCATGCTTAAATAGCATAGAAGATAGAGCACCAAGAACATGGTAAACACCAGGACAAATTCATGGTTACCTTTAACGCCATATTGCACAAACAAAATTGCATTAAAATACACACAACAAAATGGCATAAAAAAACATGCATTTACCTCCGGACATTAAAACTGCAAATTTAGGAGGTCCGGAGGAACTACATCAGAAATTAGAATAGTAGAAACATAAAAACAAAATGCAAATAATTACTCTACTTACCCCATAATAACGGCATCTGTAGAATCTTCACAAGAAATTTTCCTCTTCACATTATGTTGTCCCCCAACTTGCTCGAACACCATGCTTGCAATTCGGAACTTCTGATTCAACTGTCCTTACCTCTGACGATGCTGAGGAGTAGCGAGATGACATTAAACCAGAAACTTTGGCCCTAACAAAGCAACACTCAACTGGGTTTCATTCAAATTACCGCACGCCGATTTACCCCAAACCTTAAAATTCTCCCACCATCCTAGTGATTTCCCCCCAATTCCTAACTATTCGCAGTTTCCCTTACCTACTTTGTAGTGCCTTCAGTAGAGAAAGCCTAACAGAGAGAAGCGATGTTAGGTTTATTTGAGTCACGTGATATACACATTGGGCAAAAAGGCTAAAGTGCCCCATTTTTTCAAGTTAAGGGGTCGAGTTGGGCCACTTCCATGTTCAGGGGGCAATGTCACCGAGTGGAGCAAGTTTAAGGGCCAATTTTGCCTTTAACCCAAACCAAAAGGTTCTTAAAAGGCCTAAAGTCCCCTTTACCCCCTAAACTTTACCAACTTAGACTTTTTACCCCTAAACTTTGACTCGGATTAATTCGCTTCTCAAACTTTGTAAAATAAGACTTTTTACACCTTGATCCAATTAAATGAAGAATGTGTACTAAAATGAAAATAAAAAAAAATGAATGGCTAACTAAATTATTTGTTCAATCGTTGACTTTTGTGAGCAAATAATAAGAAGCCTTAACACAAACTTATAAACGAAGATAAGAGAAAGATGGACAATTTAAAATGTGAAATTGAAGCTTTTGTGCTTATTGTTTACTCATAATGGTCAACCATCGGATAAATGATTTAGTTAGCCCTTTAATTCTCTTTTCATTTTTATTTTAGTACACATTCTCAATTTAACCAGGCTAAGAGATAAAATGTCTCAATTTGTAAAATTTTGAGATGTGAGTCAAACCGAGACAAAGTCTAAGAGATAAAATGTCTGAGTTAATAAAGTTCAGGGGGCAAATGGGGCTTTAGGCCATTTTTAAAATGTCAAATCCAACAGCAACCATATAATTGGTTCGGCCTAAGTGTCCTAGAGCGGGAGCAACAACAGCAATTAAGTAAAAATGTTATGAAAATAAGAATGGAAGCAACAATTGAAAGCAAGAGAAGAAGTATAATAGTAGACGTGCCAACTCAAAATAGAAAAATTATTTAGTTTGGATTGGATAATTTTGAAAAATCATTAGTTCTTTATTTTTTACTTGGTTTGAACCAACCTGGGTGACAGTGTGAGCACCCCTACCTAAGTAATGTAATTAGCAAAAACTAAAGCACAGCGGTGCAAGCGGGGACAGTTCAAACCTCCAATGAGCAACTTTGTAATTGTTAACTGTTTTCTTTTCCCGCTCCCTCACATGACCGTTCCCGCCCAATCCAGTTTAGGCAGCAAAACCCTTGCCCTTGCTTTGGCACAGTGCAATTTCTTCCGAGAGAGACCGAAAATGGGGGCGCAGACGAGGAAGAAGGTACAGAAGAAGTTCAAGATAAGAGGGTACAGTCTGAAAGTGGATGCTCTGGAAGAGGTCCTCTCCTTCGTCGGCCACTTTGAAGAAGAGAACGAAGACGACGCCATCGATCTCCTCCTCGACCAGCTCGACCGCGAATCGCGTATTGTGTTTCTTTTTTCTCTTCTAATCTTGATCTTGACGGATATTCTTCAACTGATGTATTAATTTTCGGAATTCGGCAGTGAAGTCGTCCATAATCGAGAAGGATCCTGTGCACCGAGTGGTTTCCCTTTTGTTGGAGGCGGAAGGCGCCGTTGACGAATGCCCAGTTGGTGTATCCGTCGATTCGGCTCTCCGGGTGATCGATGCCTTCTTGGTGCCCAAGTTCCGATACGACCCAATCAAGAAGCAATTTTACGAGTACTATTATTTCTATGCTGCTACTTCTATTTTCTTCAATGTTTTGTTTTAATTGTTTTCATATTCATTCATATAGTGTCAGACTAATGGTTGGTTTCTTTATATGATTCGGTTGAGGCAATTCTCTCCCGTTGTGATGAAAAAAATGGTCTCTTTTATTGGGTCGCAGACATACAGGCAGTTTACCAATCCATGGTGAAGCTTTAGCAAAAGCTTCTTTATATAGGGATAGATTTCTCTTGCTGTTCCAGAGGGTTTCTCGTGATCAGCATTTTATGAAACGTGCATTTGATTCTGAGCTGGGTCTGGCTGGAAGCTTCGAGGTGAGTTTGCCTTGAACTTTTTCTGGTTGTTTTATTGCGTTGGGAATCGTTCATTTATCTATATGTAGTTCCCTTGTAGAAATCTTATTATTGAAATATGAAAACTTAGATTAACCATAATGATGGTTGTGTAATTTCATGTGATAAACTTGGCAGCTATCTCCAATCCAGTCCCTGGTTGGGCAAAGTGGGAGAAGATGGGTCATGGGCATGATCTCCCAGTTGGAGGATGGGCATTTCTACTTGGAAGACCTTACTGCTGCAGTTGAGATTGACTTGTCTAAAGCAATATCCTTTGCTCAATTATATAATTAATTGTGTCAATTGGTTACTTTGTCCCTGAGTGAAATGGTGTTTCTTTTTTCCTTAGTTAGTCATTTGGGGTTAGAGCACATATTTTGCTGATTTTACTCAAGATCGGTCTCTCTCTCTCTCTCTCTCTCTCTCTCTCTGTCTCTCTCTCTCTTTTTAATTTTTATTTTTATTTTTATTTTTACCAGATCACTGCTGTTTAGAACTCAATCATTTCTTAGTCAGTATATCTTCTGATTGATAAGCTCCAAAGGAGTAACCATGCTCTTATCTCTGTCTTTCTTAAGAACAGAACTTGACACAATTGATAATGGATCTAAGCAACTTTGGTTTCCTTGACATTCAATACAAAATAACTACAGGATTGTTCACAGAAAACACCATAATTGTAGCAGAGGGAGTCATGCTTCCAGAAGGAGTATTCCAGGTTGGAACTATTGTGGTTTCTGAAGAGGTTTTAGTTTCAGTTGTTTTCATTGCTTTTTCAGTAAGCAAGAGTGACCATTTGGCATTTTTTGGTTCTCCTCAAACTCAGAAGCAGAGATATTGAAATATTTACATATAATTATGGTCATAATTCGGTTTCATTAATACAATCATTTTACAAAATTTGAAAGTTCACCATAAGCAAGAGCTGACTTTGGGATATTCCTCGTCTCCCAACCTCCATAATTTGGAATCTGTAACCACAGAGATTTAATTATTGTTGTACAAATATATCTTGAAGCAGTTGCAATGATCTTAAGTTCAGGCATGTTGTACAATGCTGCTCTTGTTTGAAGATGCCACGGGAACATTATTTTGCTGGTTCTCATTGTAACATCACTTCTTTGTAAGCAAGAGTCACCATTTGGGATGTTGTTATTCTCTCCAAGATGCCCTAAAAATGTCTTGGATACACCTAGATGAAGATAGATTTACAATTATGTTGGTGTTGCAGTCATCCAATTTGCCGACGTTGACAATCTAACAAAAATCTCATGTATCTCTGAATGTTCCAGTTATTCCAGATGGCACTATCATCAACATAATCAACTTTGAAAGGTTTAGTAATTAGCAGCAGTGTTATAATTATGACAGATACTGTAGCACGTTCTTTTTCTTTATAGACATGTTTCCTTTAATCCGTAATTGAAACACACTTGTTACGCAATGAGCCTGTGCAGTGCAGTTGGCATATTGACAGAATGCTGATAAAATTTCCCTTTTAATTATTTCAGTGTTCACCTTTCAGCATCTTTTCATTTGTTGGCATTTCTTTGTGATGAAGGTGATTACGTGTGGATTTCCACCATTAGAGGATAGAGAAAAGTCACTTAGAGTAGTTGGGGCGAATGACTTCTTTGGTGGTGGTCTTCTGACGAAGGAGGAAATGGTACCGTAATATCTTAAACACTTTCTAGATAGGTCCTTTGAAATTTTGGGGTACTTCAAATTGGTCACTAACTGAGATTCTTGGATATACCTAATAGCTCAGAATTTCAGATCTTGAGAAGGGAGCTGTTAACGACATGTTTGTCATTCTTTCTGATATTTGGCTTGATAATGAAGAGGTAATTTACAAGATCCCTCCAAATATTATTTTTCTTTGTTTCAGAATTTCAGTATTCTGTTCTATAAGATATTGCTTTCCTTAAATCATGAGGTTTCTCAATAACTGTTACTCATTGGTAGAGAAGGCTATGGAAAAGCTAAGAACTGTGCTCACTGGTTTCGAGGATTCAGAAGCTGTTCCTTCATTGTTTGTTTTCATGGGAAACTTTTCCTCTCATACATGTAACCTATCATTCAATTCTTTCTCAACTCTCAGGTAAGAAAAGATCTGCCTAACGCACACACCCACCCCAAACCCATTGTGATTCTTCCTTAGTGCGTAATTTCAATTTTGCTATCATCTCCGCAAAAAGATCTTTTTAGATTGACTATAACATTAACTCTGACCTGCAGATCGCAGTTTGACAAACTTGGGCAAATGATAGCCGCTCACCATCGCCTAAAAGAACAGAGTCGTTTCCTGTTTATTCCTGGTCCTGGTGATGCAGGTACTGAAAAAATATCCTTCGTTGTGGTCCATTACTAATGAAATCTCTTTCCTGTTACCCAGATATAGTTATATTGCTAGATGAAGAGTTACCTAGCTGTTGTTGACACCACCAGGTCCATCAAGAGTTCTTCCCCAGTGTTCTTTACCCAAGTTTTTCACTGATGAAATCCAGAAGCATGTCCCGAATTGCATATTTTCAAGCAATCCTTGCAGGTTAGTGCAGTAATTGATGCTTCAAAACAATGAATATTGTTTGTACCCCAAGCAACAAGTTTATCCAGTGGGAGATAGTAGTAGAATTTCTGTGTAATCAATTCCTTTTAGGGCTATAAAGCACCATGCAGATATGCTGATTTTTATTTTAATTTATGTTCAAATGCAGAATAAAGTTCTATGGACAGGAGATAGTCTTCTTTCGTCAAGATCTTCTGTATAGAATGCGCCGCTCATGTTTAGTCCCTCCTTCTAATGAAGAAACTAGTGACCCTTTTGAGCATGTAATTTATGTGTGGTCCATTTCTTTTTATGATTGATCTGGTCAATTAAGCCTTCAAATAAAGCTAATATGGTAAGAGTTTTGTTTGCAGCTTGTAGCTACTATAACTCATCAGAGTCATCTCTGTCCACTTCCACTTTTTGCGCAACCCATTATATGGAACTATGACCACTGCCTCCATCTATTCCCAACACCACATACGGTAATGATTTTCTTCCTTTTATCTGCTGTTTTTTTATTATCTCTACTTTGCATGTCCAAAGGCAAAAATCAGAATTCGGTAGCTTCTGCCCAGAATGCTTAGATTTGCAGTCTTGTGTTGTCGTTTCAGATAATTATAGGCGACAAAAGTGAGCAGAAGGCGTTCAAGTACACTGGAATCACTTGCTTTAACCCAGGGTCGTTCTCGAACGACAGCACATTCGTGGTATATCGTCCTTGTTCTCAGGAAGTTGAGTTTTCAGCCGTATGATTATCAGGGAAGTTTGCTCGAACAAGCCTTCCAAAAGGAGTTTGGTTTCAAATAATCAATTCCAGTTCGAGGCTCATGCCAATTGACAGTTATTTTGTGGCCCTTCTACGGGAGGAGGAGACAATGGAAGGCATGGAAGCAGAAGACTGAGGTCTTCCCTGTAAGTCTGGTGAAGATAGAACTGAAGTAAAAAGTCCGGTCTCCCCCTCCTGGGAACATACAATCCTTCACCATAAGTTGAACGCAAATCATAATTTTTACTGTATCTAAACCTGACAGGAGATTGTGTACCAGCTTCCTGTTGAAGAAATGATTATTACTTTTAACATTAGTCTTTGTTCGATTGTTCCAGACGAACTTTGATGCAAGCATAAGCTTCATTGACAAGTCTCACAAATGATCACTGGACAGTTTCAAATTTGCTAATATTTGTAAGGAAGAACTTTTTGTACACAAACTGTAATTGAACTGCTGTATCAAGTATTTATATGATTTACTATTAGATACACCCATAGCATAATGATAAAAAGCGACATGGTGAAGCTGGTCTGTGCAGATGAGTAACAGCTCCGGTGCTTCAATTTCAGCAAGGCAATTTTCAACCGTAAGGCTGACTTTTTCCTTCACATATCTTCAACCGTATTCTGATCAAGATCTTATTTCTTGTACATATCTTCAATGATATTCTGTACAAGGAGATTTCAACTAGCTTCAGCAGGTGAAATTCGGGCATATACTTTATATTTGGCATATAGGAAGAGCTAGCTACCTTATAATATTTCAGCAACTGAGGCCTCTTCTTCTTATATGTTGGGGTGAGGAGATCACGCTCCATGTCAAATGGCACTGGGTCCAGGTGAACAGCCTTGATATGTTCAAAACCTTTCAGCTGCAACAACATAATAATGAAAAACTCAAACCATAGCTTCAGTAGAGTTAGTGCACAAGAACTTCTTCCATAGATGGTGTAATAGACACGTACTTTGAAACATTGATCGAAATCAATGCGGTACCTTTTTCTCTTTAGCAATATTTGTGAGCTGCCCAAGTATGTATTCTTTTGCCTTTGGATTTTGACAGATGGAGGGGAAGTCACCTGTCACACCGTTTTCTTGAGCCCATTGTCTAAGTGCTTGCTCATTAGGATTGATAACTGCTACAAGGTAGGACTCAAAACTGCTCCCATAAATCCATATCTAAATGCGCAACCAAAGGGTGAAAAACACCAAAAAAAAAATAAACAAATGCACATGTTGTTCATAAATCTGGCATATATGATAAGCTATAAGCAGTGGTGGAGGATAGTATATGTAGGAGTAGCCATGAGAAGTTTGAATATTGATTGCATATCCATAAGGAAAACTCTGAAATCATGATTCCATAAGAGCATACCGAATCAATATCAGGCACAAGACCATAAATGTTCTCCAGGTTTTCAACTGCAACATATTCTCCTTGTGAAAGTTTAAAAATGTTCTTCTTTCTGTCGATGATTTTCATGCTTCCATCAGCTTGCCACTCACCAATATCCCCTAATGGAAAGAGGAAAGATGTCTTAACTTGAAATGAATAAATTTAAAAGCACGAAACAGATTTTATTAGCATACCTGTGTGAAACCACCCATCAACCATCACCTCTTTGGTCAGATCATCACGCTTGAAGTAACCTGAAAACAGAGTATTTCCCCGGATGCAAATCTCCCCACGAGGTGTGCTTGCAAGAGCATCATATCCCATTTCAGGAACAGATTCTAGGCATATATCCACATTAGGCACTGGAGGTCCCACAGTACCAAGCATCGGCAGTTCATTTGGTAGTGAGACAAAGGTTCCAGCACAACTCTCAGTCAGCCCTACAAGCAAGTCACTTTAAGATAGATCAGGCAATTCCTGCATAGTGGTAACTATGGGTAACGTAATTAAAGTATGAACAACCAGATCATGTACATATCAGGTTTACTTCAGAACATACCATAGCCCTGTAAAACATGACAACATGCCACCACCCGAAGGAATGCTTCCACATGAGTAGCAAGAGGTGCTGCACCAGACAGTATAAGTCGAACCTTCCCTCCCAATCCTTGTTTGACCTGAAAATTTGAGTATAACAATGGGAAGAGTCGGAATCGTTCCAACCAATTTGTTAGCTAGCTCATTGCAGGTGAAGAGGGGCCACATGGAGAATGAAGGACTATTTTCCATCACCTTACTAAATACAAGTCTGTCAAATATAGGAGATGCTTCATCATGTTTCAGTCCTTTCTGCATCTTGTTCCATTTGCTGCAGAGTTTACAACAAACATTCATACTGGTTACATAGAAAGACAAGATCTTGAGATCAGCAAGGGTGTAGCATACGAAAAACTGAAGTCCAGGGATTACCATCCCGATCTCTGATAGCGACTTAATTTACAAACATGGGAGGGCCTATGTAGTTACAAGTGAACCTTGAACCAAAGTAAGACGAAATCTGACTGCACAAGCAATTAGGATCAAACTAGTTGCTTCATGTCACTTCAATTAATTGTTTTATCTGTAACTGGATGGGGATGGGAGCACCTCCGTTAATTCAGTTTTTCCACTTTTTTTATTTGAGCTATAGACATCAGAAAATCTTAGGAATTGCAAATCTTTTTTCCCTTTTACCATCCTAAAGCATATAATCATAAAAATGATATAGAATTTCAAATGATGGGCAGCCCTTGGAAACATTAATTGGTAAGATAAGAAGCCATGAATTTGTGTGGCTGTACATAAACAAAATGAGGGGAAAAAAAAAAGCAAAGTCAAAGTAGAAACGAGATCTCACTAGGAGTGTGCAAAGTTGAACAAATGCCTCTTCAAGAAGCCTCCCGACGATATCTTCTGTGTCAAACCTGATCAAATTCAGATATTTTACCCTAATGAGATCACAGGCTATATGTATCCATTTTGGTTATTATGCAATGGGCACTTAACTGTAAGGGAAGCATCAATCAAACTTTTTTTAAACAAAATAAACGACAGAAAGTTTACCTGAATATATTCTATCTAATACACGAGGAACAGCGCAAAAAATGGTTGGCTTCAGCTCTCCAATGTCTTCAATCAATAGTTTGACATCCTGAAGTTGAAACAATTAAGTAGTTACTCTCCTGAAATTCTAACATGGTGAAAGAGAAGCATGTAAAAAATACCCTTTTTTATTTTACATTATAGGGAGGTTGGAATGCTTACCCCACGCCAAAATCCTATTGAGGCACCTTGTGAAATAAAGAACTCCTCAATTACTCGGTCAAAAATGTGTGCAAGAGGAAGATAAGAAAGATATACATCCTGTGCTGTTAACTGTAGAATTATATGGAAATATATAAATAAGATTTCCAAATAATTTATACTTGCTGTAAAGAGTAGAGAGAAGGAACAAGGTCTGGGAATCACCTGTTCATGTACACTCTCTAAAAGGCATTTTACACCAGCAATAAGTGTGATGATGCTATCATTTGAAATCATAACTCCCTTAGGATCACCAGTTGTTCCACTTGTATACATTATTGTACAGATGTCACTTTTTTTTTTCACAGGCAGATCAAAATGCTTATTTTCTCCCTGGAAGGAGATCCCATAGCTTGAGTTAGAAACAATACATGCTAGAATCTCAAAGGAACAACAAATATGTTATCTTGCAAAGTGTTTACATGTTGAAACCACAAAACTTCCCTATAAGCATTCCAGGTGAGTAGAATATTGAATACTGATATATATTAATCCTGGACATGTCTTCTTAACACGGTTTAGCTAACAAAATGAATCTCTCCAAAAATTTTCAGTTGGTAAGATCCTTGGGTTCCAACGTGTGTGCCATCACCATTTTCTAATGGCTCGACAATTTATTGAATCTTTTACTCAAAGACCAAAAGCATTGCTCTTAGACAGTGTAATAGAGCCAAATATCAGTTTAACAAGTACAACAGAATGTGTCGAACATACTTTTGGAAAGATATTCTAATTAGTTGACCAATAGATAAGGTTTTTAAAATGTAGTCTACCATGTGATAAATTTTTGTAAGAAACAATAAAGCTCAAGATGATGGCCTACCAATTGCAAGAATTCATCCCAAGAATATATCACCAAGCCAAATTTCTCAGCTTCTTTCTTTTGCTCATCTGTAACCTTACCAAAGCTCACAATTGCTGCACAAAGTGAAGACATTTCCAATATTGGCCTCTGAACAGACAAACAGAATCAGTAGACCTAATGGCTCAACTTACTTCTCAAGTATTTGGCTGAGCTTGGAAATGTTCTAAACAGCTGCATGTACAAGAGAAAAACCATTAATATCAGGAAAATGTGAAAAATAATGAAGGAAAACTGTAAAATATGACAGACCTTGAGAACAATGGGTAAAAGTGAAACTGGCTTCATATATTGTAATATATGATTTTACTAATGCTAAAACTAAACTTCCAAGACTAGGTCTTGTTAATAGATCCTGCATTTTCCACACATAGCGCACCTCAGCAATCTTTTTCTCCTCTGTGAAAGCAATTGAAACTTCTGCATGGCATATGATGAACTCCACAGCACCAGCACCTAAAATATACAAGAGGCAAATGCACATTCGTGCTTGTTTCTTAAGGATTCCAAAAGCACTTGCACTATAGACTAATACTTTCCAGCATGATGAACAGCTAGCTATCAGTCACATATTTGCAAATAACAGCATTTTCAATTGCATCGGTCAGGTAAAATTAAACGCCATATAGGTAAATCAGATAAAAAGAATTCTCAAAAAGGTAATAAAACAGAAACATGCATACCTAAAGTATCATATAAAGGAACACAATAAAGTCCATGAGCATTGCAGGCCTGCATAATGTGTATATTCATCAGTAAATGTGAAGACGGTGAGAGGTTACCCACATCAAACCCCTCTAAGCAAGAGATTTGTAACTACTTTTTCATGGAACACAATAGGTTGGCACATCAGAAAGGGAGTAGATTGAAAAGGAAATCATCACCTCCATGCTCATAACCCACTCAGGGCAGTTTGCACCATAGATACCACATTTTGCTCCCTGTGATCCAGTCGAAACAAGACATCACTTGACCGGTAAATGAGCTTAAATATGTTCACTAGCGAAGAGAAAGTGCCTTACTTGTTCAATACCGCAGCTGCGAATTGCATTTCCTAGCTTCACTACTATATCATATACTTGTTTGTACGTTCGCCAGACATACTTCCCAGCCTACAACACCAGAGTATACTTAGAAAAAATAACCAACAAATGAATAAATCGCCATGGAATGCAATCAAATAAGGATTAATCCTATACCACTGCTTTTAATGAGGGATTTAATGAGGGTCAATTAATGCCGGTTCCTCACATGTCGCATTAGGCCCGTTTGAATTATTATAAGAGAACCCTTTTTATGGATTTATTTACGATGATTGCCCCACAAAGCTTCTAGTAACTTTGGATATTAAGTTGGATCAGGGGAAACTGTGTCCTTGTGACCCTGACGTGCCCCGGCATTAGTTGGCTCTCTTTAATTGCAAACGAACTGGTTCTTAGTTTTTTTTTTTGTTCACTATATAAGCATCCTTGTACAATTAACAAGTGTGTAAGTTAAATGAAAACTAAAACATAATTACAAAATAAAAAAAAAAAAACCAACGGTGTACCAAGAATCTGGGGTCAAGTAAACATGGGTCGTTCTTGAGAAAAGACTTAGAAACACATACCTTGCCGTCCGCTATCTCACGGTGACCAAGCATAGGATTGTTCGGGTTCTTTTCTACAGACAAACTGAAATAAGCAGAAAAAAAACATGAATTGATCACTATAGTACAAGAACAAAAAGAATAATTGGCATATAAACCATTTCCCGGGAACAGAGTTGACTTCGTCGGAAAACAGAACGGCTCACCGGAAAACGTCCCAGCAACTGTCCATTCCAGGAACTGGATCAGGAAACCCGTCCTTGGCAAACAAACTGCGATAGACGGGTCCCATCGACGGCCGCCCATCTCTTGCTTCTGTCGCCGGCGCCACCTCTACGATGTACTTCTTCTGCGGCGCCATCTTCTGCAAACAGGAACCAAATCCGCCAGCCAATTAGTCCTGGTTTCGTCTTTATAGAAGTGGTCGCGGCTGGAGTTGAGTGGGTCAACAAATTCGGTGGATGTGGGTGACCGGAGAGAGAGAAAAGTTTAGATTGACCGCTGGGAGTGGGACCCTTTCGGACGGCGACACTTCAGATTTCCAACTAGACATCCCTTTAATTTCGCTCAACAGACAAACCGGAAATGTCCTGACAATTTTGCACGGAGGAATTTAGGGAAATGTCATATAATGCACCATAGCTCATGTATACTTCACCATATAGTTACTATTTTACCCTCACTAAAAATAAAAAAATTCCATCCATATTCTATCTTCCTCCTCTTGGATCACACGGCTGCAACGGACGACCACTTTATTCCGCGGTTGCAGGTGCTCTGCAAGAGACTAGAAGAATTGGAGAAGCAGGGGAAGAAGAATGGAGACAGAAGCTGCGGCAGATTGAAGAAGAAGATGATCAAGTCATTATGGTAGGTGGTCGAGACAAATATAGTGACTTTGGAGACGAAACAATGGAAGCTGGAAGAGGAGACAACGACGGGGGAGGCAAATTCGCGATCGATGGCGGTCGGCAGCTGTAGCAGCAACAAATTCACAGTTATGCAGGGTGCAAACAAACAAAATGTTTAATGAACCGTTCCACATGAGTTTGTTTATGTTCATTTATTTAATTAAATGAACGAATATGAATAAAGTCTAGTTGATTCATTTACATTTATAAATAATTTTGTTATTGTTCATTTATATTTATTTATTTATTTGTTTGTTTATGTCTATTTGTAATTTGTTTATTTATATATTAATTATGCATTAATTATTATTATTATTATTATTATTATTATTATATATTTTTATTAGTGTCCACCTACTTCATAACATATGATTATGCCTCAATATTTTCTAAATTAATCTATTGTCTTTGTTTTCTAGAACTAATTAGTTATTCCCCTTAAAGTGTGACTTAGACTGTGAACCTATTGTCACACCAAACCAAGCCTCATAATACTAACTTATAGTTTCTCCCATTATCACCTCTTATTTCATCGGTCATTACTAAACTCATTTCAATTCAGATTGTTGATAGCTATTAGCTTTAATTGTTAGTGTTCGTATTCTTTTAGTAATAAATGAACGAATACAAACCAAAAAATTGTATTCGTTTATTATTTATGTTTGTGTTCATTAAAAGTTAAATGAACGAATAAAAATATGACTTGTTTGTGTTCATTTAGTTTGTTTACAGTCCTACAATTATGATGGTGGGGAAAGGTGGTAGAGAATAGGATGAATGCAAAGGTCTCAACCAAAAATGAAAAGACAGATGGTTTGGTGTAAAAGCTTATCTTTTGTCTCTCATCTTTTACATTTTCCCGCTAAATGAATCCCTAATATAATCAAACACAGTTATCCAAGCATAAAATAATACATGTAAAGAAGTAAAATTATAATATATTACCAACAAAATAATATATTAATAACAGTTCTACGATCTCAATTATAATTATGTCTCACATGGTTTGTACATATCAATTAATTGCTTTATACATTGATTTTAATACGTATCCGCTATCTGATTTGTACATACGTCTAATTTTGGAAGGAAGTGAGATTTGACACGTTTACACATATTTTATGGGAGGTTGAACCCATATATACATACTAGTAAAACATATTTGTGATCTCATTTGTACATATGTCACACATTATTTATGCAGATTCCTCATTTTCATTGTACATCGAGTTTGTACATATCTAGCATTTTTTTTGTAAATATCTCCAATTTTAGAGGGACAAGAGATTTAATATGTTTACACTTGTTATATGCTATGAATGTTAATATTGGAATATATAAATAGAAGGAATATAGTGCATATTAGACTTATGCAGAACTTCAGACATATTGAGAACATTCTGGTAAAGAAGAATCATGGAAAAATAAAAATAAAAAACAATATCATTTGGGTGTTGGCTCAATTTTGCTATTTAACTTTTTGAAAACAGCATGGATCAGTTGAGCCTAAATATCTTGATTTATTAGAAGGCCAACATCCCTTTTTCCTTTGAACTATAGTGACTCAGTCATTTTGGTCTCTGTTGCATAACTCAATCAATTTGGTCCTTTGAACTATGAAACGTAGTACACTTTACCCCCTAGACTTAGTAACTTCATCAACTTTACATTAAGATCGTTATATTTTTAACAGTTTAGGGACTTGATTGTAAATGTTTAAAATCAGTCATTAAATCACTAAAATACGTAACTTAAAGTGCTTAATGATAATTAAACCAAAACCTAAACTCACATCTTTTCAATGCCACCTCAGCTGTGTCCTCCTTGCTGCCATCCCAACTCTGTCCCCACCTTCGCCCTATAAATCTCCTCCTTCTCCATCATCACGTTCGCCCTCCGATATCCTCCTTGCCACTTCCATTTTTTTCCACTCTCATTTTCATATGAAAGATTGTGGTCCTTCATCCTCCACCCTGTCCCCTCCTTCATTGTCCACCCCATCCCCTCCTTCATCCTCCGTCCTGTCCTATCCTTCATCCTCCACCCTATCGCCATTGCCGCTAATGGATAGGTTGGATTTTGCGGCGAATTTCATCCTTTTCGTAGTCCTATCCTTCATCCTCTACCCATCCCGTCCTTCATCCTCCACCCCCATCGTTACTGCCGCCAATGGATGGGTTGGATTTGGTGGTGAATTTCATCCTCCACCTTGTCCTGTCCTTCATTCACTTTGATCTCCAACACCTCTTATTTGAACTAGAAGAAAATATATATATATTTGTGGAATTGAATATATTTTTGTTAATTAATTATATTTGTAATATTATTTAAATTTTTTATTTTCTAGTATTTTTTTGTAAAAAATTAAAATTGAATTTTTAATTAATTATATTCTTTTAATTAATGTAATTTTTTTGAGTTCTCATTCAAATTTGAAGAAAAATAAAAAATAATTTTTTAATTGAATATATTTTTGTTAATTAATTATGTTTGATATATTTTTTACTATATTTTTTTTGTTAAAAAATAAAATTAATTTCTTAATTAATTGTATTTTTTGGGAGGTTCCCATTGGAACTTTAGGAAAAATAAAAATTAAAATGTTTCATGTTTGGGTCTTAGATTTGTAGATGTTAAAGTATAGAGTATAAAACACATAAATTAAGAAGTTGAATAACTAGACGTGCAATTCTCTCTCTCTCTTTCTCTCTCTTTTCTCTCTCTCTCTCTTATAGGTTTGTCAAGTAATAGACTTTTGGTCAAAGGGGTAAAGTGTGCTACGGTTAATAGTAGAGGGACTAGGTTGCACTGCATCAAACTATAGGTTCTCTTCTTACCAAGCCACTATAGTTTGAAGGACCAAAACAGATTTTCGCCTTATTAGAATTGTAGCTGTAGGATAGGCTGTTGTTTCCCAATTTAACACAGGTGCTAACTCAGGCAGAACTGGCCTCTGGCATCGTCTAAAGTCAGCGGTATCTGGATTATTAAAAAAAAGATCGGCTAAAAAAAAACCACTATAGAAAATTCTGAATTAGCACCTCAACAAGTAGACTCGAACTGCGTTCATATTACAATTAGACGTAATACAATGTTGATTCAAGCAACGAATGTCATAGGGAAGTGGCTGATTTAGGGCTCTATTGTCGTTTCTTACGTAGTATCTTATAAAATAAAATATTGGTCAACATTAAATGTTAAACTATTTATACTTAAAGCTTTACCATGTCATCTCTTAACCTTTTATCCAATTTTTTTCTTTTCTTTTATTTAACCTTTATTGAATTAAAGGTTTACTGTTAATTGATTAATAAATAAACATAATTTTGTGTTTCGGTCATATTTTTTATAATTGGTGATTGAGTTTTTTTAGTATGAGCTATTTAATTCAAAAACTTTATTGTTTAATAAATTTATTTGGTCCATAATTTCTAAAATTGAAAGTGAATTTTTCTAAATAAATTTCTTAGTAATATTAAAATTGAAATTTGAATTGATAAGAGATTAATTTTTTTAGTGAGAAAAAATGTCCATCATTTCGAAGTATGTACAATGTTATATTTTAAAGTATTATGTTTTGATAAAAACTAATGATTTTAATTATAAGAACATGACATGAAGAAAGCATAAAATTTTTTTACTTATTTATTGTTGACATTTTCTTTAATGCTAAATTTATTGTAAAAATATCTATTATAATGTGCGGGTAAATAATAACCTCGTTTGTTAATTATCTATTTGGTGATCCTTAAAATAATGGTCTTTTTTATTCGGCTAGGGCAGAATCAATGACCAAATTGAATCAAATACAAACATTAATGATTTATTTGTGATGCTTGTCATTTGGGAAATGTAGCTCGAAACTTGGAAATGCAGCTAAAAGTCTTCACATCAATTTCGACTGATCTATTTTACTCATCTTAATTATAGTTGTTGAACACTTTCATCTGGCAAGGAGATTGGATAAATCTAGGACCTTTTCTGTTAGGTGAGAATGAGTGAATTGTTAAGGACCCTTATTGTTACTTTGGTCTCATTTGATGCCATTCTTGGCTAAGAGATGAATTTTTTTAAAACGGTATATATATTTGATCAATTTTAAAATATTCATCATTTTTAATTATTTTATAAAAAACACATGAGTGTTGGAACAAGTAAATAAATTATATATTTCATCTGTCCCAAAATATTTGCTCAATTTGATTTTTTTGTTGTATTTTGACTTAAATTTATTCATATTATTGTTTGTTAGAAAAAATTAAAAAAATATATTTAGAAACTAAATGTCTTGATTTATCATTCATAGATAAATATTTTTTATTTATATATTAAAATGTTAAAAATAAAAAATCATAGATTAATTGTCGAAAATAAATGGAGCAAAAGTTTTGGGATGGACGGAGTATTTTTTAAAAAATTACAATTGACAAATAATATTCATTACTTTTCAATACTTTTTAAAATTCGTACATGATTGCAGTAATTTTGAATGAAAAAACTAAAATATGTCTAATAATACACCTTAAGAGTAAATTTCAATCAACTCAGAAGGCTGAAATGTAGTATAAAGTTTGTAAGTTTGTTTATCTCCTGCACTAGTCACTCACATACATAAGTTATTTAAAAGGAGAGGGTAAAATTTGTAAAAAGAAAAAGAAGTTATATAAATGAATAAATATGACAAATATTTTAAAATATATAATAATATAAAAATGACAAACATTTTAAGAAGAATGGAGTGCAAAAAGTTGAACCACAAGAATTGATCTACCATATTTAACTTTTTCTCGGCCAGACACTTTAATTTTGCTAAGTAGACAAATACAAAATGTCGGCTACGCTTTTAATTTGCCACCAAGGAAATTCGGACATGTGGCAAAGCCAAATATCATGAGAAGGCCATCAAAATTTAGTTTTTAGCCAATTTTGGCCACTAATCTTTTTTTTTTTTTGTATTCAAAAGAATAACCCATGTCACGAAATCAAGTCAAACAAGCCACCATGATTTGTTATAATCTGGATCATAACCTCAAGTAAAGAATCAAACTGCACTTGAGACTGAATCCAAGTTTGATTTTGGCAACTATTAGCTTTGAAAGCTCTTTACTCAGGCGAATATTGTTATCGTGAAAGTAATCGGTCTTGGGTTTTACCGAACTGGATCGTAGGATCATGACTCGATTTGGCTTGCAATGAGTCAAATCGTCAGTCACGTTAACTGGTCTGTTGACATGTTTCTTGGACCATTAACATCATTACATCGGTGGTCTAATTGGCGAAGCTTAAATTGAACCAAACCCAAACATTACTGGTTTAGTGGTGATTTTTTCCATTTGGAAATGGAACTTGAAACTTGAAAATGCAGCTTTAATTTGCCTATCTTAAGCATGGTTGGTAAACGGTTTAATTAATTACGGGGGCTAGTAATCAACAACAAATTTAGCCCATCCTTTAAGAGTCTGACTATTTAGTAATTACTCCTTTTACAGGGGCCCTTGTTAATTGTATCTTGAACCTCTGATGGAACTTTTAACTACTCGTTGTTAGCTTACTAGGGCCAAAGTAAGAGGCTTCTTTTGTAGGGGGGGGCTCACATCCAACTCTCAAACCTACTTTATTAACTCAAGTTATTAGTCTCCTACCAGTTTACTTTAGTATTGGAAAGATTAGATAAATGGAAACCAATCCTTGTTTACTTGAATTGTTATTTTCTTTTTTGTTTCTTTTTTTTTTTTCCAAAACTTGAATTTAAACTTTAAATAAGGCTTTTGGTGAATGAAAAGAAAAAGAATTTTTTACAATATATGATGGATTAGACTAAGAAGCTTAACTTGGATTGCTCATCAAAAAGAATTTTTTATAATATATTATGGATTAGACTAAGAAGCTTATCTTGGATTGCTCATTGAAAAGTGTTGATACAGGATTGGGCTTGGAGCCTAATATTACGGCCCGGTAGCATGGAATTCGGCTCAACAGGCCAATATCAGAATTGAGAGGTAGTTAAGAAATAAGAGTCCTAAATGAGATGAGACTTCTAATTAATTACACTTTCTTAAGGATTTGGATCACCTAAGATTTTATAAAAGGGGAGCCCTACACCACATCCAAGGTACATTAAGAAACACTAGTTTTCATAACAACTTTAAACATTACTAGAAAGCTAACTTCAAACATTACTAGAAAGCTAACTTGACTGTTAAAGAGTTTCTTTAGGAAACACATTTTGGGGCCCTAAGGGCTTTCCGCAGGTATCCAAGGTACCCTTATAGGGCCTAGAGGCGAATGACATCAACATGGTCTTCAGAAGGCTAGACTGAATGGAAGAGTAATTGGAAGCAGTAAATCCTCCTCACAAGAGCTAGGTACCCATAATGGACATCAATCACAAGTGGATCTAGCCTTGATTGACGATATCAACAAGGTGTTTGACCCCCGAGGGCTTTAGAATGCCCAAGATTAACCTCTATGATGGATTCTTAGACCCATTTATCACTTGCAGTGATATATCACCTTGATAAGGTTAGAACGGGCCATATAAATAGTTATGTGTAGAGCATTTAGTTTGACCTTGATGAGGGCTGCAACAACATTGTTCAAAACAAATAGGGGTCATCAGTTCCACCTCTTTTAAGATCACTTACAAATTTTTCTACGTCACTTCCTAAGGACTCGACCAACGTTTAAAATTGCAGTCCGCCTATTGAATATGTGCCAGGGAAAGAAAAAGTACTTAATGGACTACCTTCGATATTTTAACGTAAAGGCCATCCAAGTACATGAACTTTCTTTTGAATTACATCTTATTGTAATAACCCAGGGCTTTGTATATTGATTGTATTATTATTACTGTGGACATATTGACTAGATGTTTATGTTGGTTGTGGAAATTATAAGTAATAGTCAAATTAAATTTCGGGAATAAGTAGGGAGAATAAATTGAGCATTACTAATGTGTAAAACCGTTGGTAACATAACAATTGTTTGGACCATTGGTAGTTGTTGGTAAGTACCAACAGTGCAAACTATTGGTACTTATCAACAATCAAACACGTTGGTATAGGTTAATTCGTTACAACATGTGGTCCATACATTGACTATTGGTAATTACCAATGGTTAAGTTACCAACAATTTAATGTTACCAACATCTCTATATTAAGCCATTGGTAAGCCAATTACTAACATATAGAAAAGCAACTACTTATTGCCAATGGCTACATATTGGAATTTCAGATTTACCAATACAAAATCGTTGATAATGGCCACTTAAAAAAAGCTTAATTTTAGTAGTGTAAGGGTGGGATTACTATAATCTTGGTTTATTAAGTGATCATGGGTAGCATCCTTTTACAATTTTTAACTACTCATATCTAGTTAACTTATTAGGGTAAAAAATAAGAGGCTTCTTTTTGTAGGGGCGGTTCACATCTAACTCACAAACCTACTTTTATTAATTCAAGTTATTAGTCCCCTACCAATACACTCTAGTATTGGAAATAAAGATTCAATAGGTAGCAAAAAGTACTTATTTCCTTGAATAGTTGAATTGTTATTTTCTATTTATTTTCAAAACTGCTTAAAGGTACTTTTGTTGAGTTTTTTGTTTTGTATGTTTTTTTTGTATACTTGTATGTTTTTCTAGACTTGCTATGCTTAAGGGTACTTTAATTGTGTTTTTCTTAAACTCATCGAGCTTTAGGGTATTTTACTGGGGTTTTGCATACACAACAAATAGATTTTTCCTGACCTCCTTTGAAAAATATCAGCAACATTTCATTGCCTATGTATCATTTTGTTGTAGTGGACACTCCAAAATCCAATATCAGCAACATTACAAACTTTAAAGTATTTTTTTTTCTTAAGTGATCAACAACTTCATTAGTAATGAGCACACCATCAATAATTTGGTGATCAGTGTTAAAAGTAGATTGATACTCATTAATAACTCTAGCAAGAACAATCTACAACCTTTTGACTAAGAGCTCGCAGATAATCTTGTGAATTGATAAAGTTAATTAGAAATTTCATAGGAAAACTATCAAAGATAATATATTTTTTTAATTAGAAAAATTTGAATTTGAATTTATTTGAATAATAATCTTAAGAAAAAAATAAAAATAAAATAATAAATTTGGTAATTATTTAAAAATGAGTTTATTCGTTCATTTTTTTTTCACATAATCAATTATGTTTAGGAATATCAGTTTCATAGAATTAGTTGCCAATTTAATATATTAAAAATTTAGGTTCATAGTTGAAAAGTTTTCATTGGACTTTACAGAGAAGATTCAATGTTATATAATAAAAACTCATTTTTGTAGAATATGAACTCAATTTCATTTAATAGGAAACCATTTTTGTTTAAAAAAAAATAAATTTTATAGATCAATATTTCAATTTAATATAATATGAAATCTTGTTTCATACATCGAAATCCCAATTCCTACATTTATAGAAATATAACTTAGTTTCATACAATAGGTTACAAATTTTGTACAACAGAAACTCAATTTCATACATGATATATAAATTTCGAATGATAGAAACTCAATTGTAACTATAAATTGTGTTCAAATTGAAATACTATGTGTATCCACACACACACACACACACAGAGTTACAAACAATAGTGAGCCATTTTTCTACATCGGACTTCATATTTTTAAAACTCTATAATTGTGTAATACTGCCCCAGTTTCATACAATTCATTTTCGGTTTTGTACACAATCAAAACTTATCACTTATACAATAGGAACATAGTTTGGTGCATATATGAATCAGTTCTATATAGTAACAGCCTAAATTGATGTAATTGCATCCCAGTTTTGTTTCTTCTTTAGTTGTGCAATTGTTGTATATGTGTCCTTTACAAATGTGGAAGTATACATATATATTTGTGTTCTTTATAAATTAAGAAGCATATATGAAACTTAGAAGCATACATATATATCTATGTTCCTTACAAATCTAGAAACATACATAATTGTGTCCTTTTATAAAGCTAGATTAAGTATACATATAAAATAGAGAATCATGCATATATGTGTGTGTGTGTGTGTGTGTGTGTGTATGTGTTTTCTTTTTACAAACCTAGAACATACATAAAAACCCGAAAGTATATATATATATTTGTGTTTTCTACAAACCTAGAGTTACATATAAAACCCAAAGGCATACATACATCCAAAATCTTAATCAAATATATAAAAATTCAATCTGAAACATAAATCTTAAATTTCAAGCAAGTTCATAAACCCATACTATTTTGCAATAAAAAACACAAATTGTGTATGTTTTTTTTTATTTATAAATCTCACATTCAAATTATTTCTTCTTCATTTGGATTGAGTTATCTTTCACCCAAATCACCGTTGTAGAATTTGCAAATCCCCTTCATACCAAATCACAATTTCTGATGAACATGAAAGTTCTTGGGTTCTGTGGTCCAAATTAGTGATGTCATTTGTCCTTTTTGGAGAAGAGAATGGTTGAAAGAACGATGCCGATCATTATTCTGGGAGAAAAAAAAGGTGCGGCAATTTGTATGCATTCGAAGAGAGAGTGATGGTCGAGATCTATGGCTTCAAAGAGAAAATGGAGGTGAGTTGTGAAATTGTGTGGCGGGGGAGGGGATATGCAAAAAATTTGGGTTCCATAATTGGTTCTTTAATTTTTGCCCCTATCCATTTTTTAATTAGAAACCTATATAAAGAAATGTCTCTAAATAGTGTCAAACATCCGTTAGATAGTGTTTCTACACCAAGTGCATGGTGCTATACTTTCTTTGACATGAAAACAATAAGAGAGGCATTAAGATCTTCCTCATTGGACTTACCATTCTTCTAGCTACTTACCTCGATAGCACTTGCGTAATTATATATTTTTCATGAAAACATTTTCTAAGTTAATTTGATTTATATGCATTATTTTATTTTATTTTTTTTGATAGAGAAATCACTTCATTAATACCATAAAAAAATATTGATGCTACATATGTTGATTTTGCGCCACATTGGGGGTAGAGATAGGGAGGGGCTAAAGGTGTCTCACCCCCAAATATTTTCTTACTTTTATATAATGTATATTTTATGAAGTATTTTAAAAAATAAAAAAAATAAAAAAATATATAACAATGTAAATAGTGGAAAGAATAAAACATAATCCTAGTTTAGCTTTTTTCATGTAAAAATTTATGCTTTCAAGTGTATCAAAAGAACTTAAAAGTATATTTTAAAAAATTTATCCTTAAATACTGATCTCTCTTTCTCTCTCTATCTCTCATTTTTGCCTTTCTCATGTTAAAATCTTTTCTAAACTGTCTTACACTAAACAATCAACAACCACCACCTTATGCTAATCTGCAACAAAAGAGGCCGTCGACTGTCCACCTAGATGCTTATGCACCTTCTAACAGACGTTTAAAAAATATTAAGGAACACTCCTCTTTATCCATTTCTAGTTTGGAAAGTGGAGGATAGGGATGCGAAATTCGAGGAGACAGTCCAAAAAAGAAAAAATTCCATATAAATCTCCCCAACCTTCATCCCATTAATTAGAAACCTAATTTCCTCCGCAAAATTGGAGAGAGATGGCTGGAGTCCGTGTGTGTTTCTCTAAAAGTTGAAAACAGAGGCAATTACTGCATGATGGTGTGACTGGTGACTAACCAAAAGAAAGAAGACGGCGGCTCACTTGTGTCTGGTTCTGTGTTTCAGAAATTAATGTTTTAATTGTTTATATGATAGACGTTTGTTTTGTAAATAAGAACACACACACATGAATGTACACACACTTGTTGATTTTATTTATATGATTCTGGTTTACAAAGTACAGAAATATTTATCTATACATCTGGAATTTTATTTGTATTATTCAGGTTCGTACACAAAACACAGAATTACCATTTTTGCATAATCAAATATATTCTGATAGTGGCATACATTCAAATATCAGTTTCATACAATTGGTTGTCAATTTAACATATAAAAAATTCAATTTCATTTATGTATGCTCCTAGATTTTATTTGTATGATTCTGAGTTTGTAAAAAATACAAATATGTATGTATGCTTCTGAGTTTCGTTTGTATGATTCTGAGTTTATAAAAAATACAAATATATTGTTTGGATTTTATTTGTATGATTTTGGGTTTGTAAAAAACATAATATGTGTGTGTGTGTGTGTGTGTGTGTGTGTGTGTTGTATTAGACTATATGTGTTTTGTATTAAACTATATATGTGTGCATAATGTATTAAACTAGAAGTGAATTGTATTAAATTCTTTAGGTTATGTATTAGACTATATGTGAAATAAATTAAACTGAAAGTCAAATGTATCTGTGCGGCAAATTATCACACAAGAAAATGACATTGTAAGTGAATTGTATTAAACTGTGTAGGATATGTATTAAACTGTAAGTGAATTGTATTAATTTATATGGGATGTGTTAAATTGGAAATGTAATGTATTAAACTGTGTAGAATATGTATTAAACTGCCCAGAAAACTTAAAACACTAACCTTAGATACAGAAAATCAATCACAGTTGGAAACTCGTTCAAATCCAGTAGCATATCCTCCAAATAGTATTGGCTCCCCTCTTAAACCCGATATAATAACAATAGAGTGAAAAACAGAGAACAATGAAGAATGCAAAACGAATTTTGGATACAAAGCAACAAATCACTTCCGATCATTAGCGAATTTAGGCGACGGGGGAGCCGCAATTATCTCAACCATCTCGGACTCCGTCGTCGAGACACCACCATCGGCAATTAGAAGATCTAGAGAGAGGGAAGGAGGGAAGGATGGTTATAGTACAGCAGCCATGGTGGAGGCAAACTCTAGAGGAGGGAGTATGATGGCGACGATAATTTGCCAATGGAGAAAACAAAAAAAAAAACAAATTTTACAACAGAGGAAGGAAGGTTTGTCTGTGAAGATTGTTAGTGAGATACACATAAATCGGAGGAAATAATATAATATTAAAGCTCCACTACTGCTGGGGAAAGGGGACTTTTTAATAAGGCATGAATCAATTTAAATGGGATAATAAATGAAATTTTGAATTTGTCCGGTTCTTGATTTCATATCCCCTTTTTTCTCCCAGCAATTTTATCTTTCCTATTTTATCTCCTGCTTTTTAACGGCTTTTTTAACAGAAGTTAAGTGGTGCTTGTACACCTAGGTGTATTTTAGAACTTGCCGCCACAAAAACTATTTGTAAGTTGGTAGTTGTAATAGTTTGCAACTTCTCTTTCCAATCTCCAAGCCACCCACATTGAATTTCTATGGGTTTTTTTTTAATTTTTTGTTTTATTTCTACGTGATGGAAGAAAAGTGACTACAACTTCAAGTTCGTAAAGTATGTTTAATTTTTGATTTGTTTATACTATAACTTTAAATCATATTTATTTTCTTGAATTTTAACTATTTGTAATAGATAGGTAAACTCATGTTGATGTTTAAAATTGCCACACAGTTATGGTTGGAAAAAATGGTGACTGAGGAAGAATTAAAAAAACCAATGTCGGGATGTGAAGGTTTGAAGGCACCGTGGCCAAATGGTTTTAATTTTAATTTTATCAAGCACAATTGGGGAAGTGATCAAGGATGATGTGATGAATTTTGTAAATCATTTCTTTGAGATAGGAAAGCTGGAGAAAGGAATAAATTCCTCGGTTATCGTATTGATTCCGAAGAAGAGGGATCCTCTAAACTTGAAAGATTATCGCCCAATAAGTTTGGTGGGATGCCAAATACAAGATAATTGCAAAAATTTTGGCAGAAAGACTAAAGGAGATTATTTCGAGAATTGTGGGAGAAGAACAATATGCATTTATCAAAGGACGACAAATTTTGGATGGGGTAGTTGTTGCAAATGAATTATTCAACTTGATCAAGAGAAGGAAAGGAAAGGGTTTTTTCTTTAAAGTCAACTTAAAAAAGGTATATAACTGTATTAACTGGAGCTTTCTTAACTTGATAATGCAGCAGTTTGGATTTGGTGATAACTGGCGCAAATGGATCAGATCTTTTATCTTGACTGCATCAGTATCCATACTTGTAAACGGCAACCCTATGCCCGAGTTCATTCCGGAAAGAGGCATTAGACAGGGTGATCCATTATCACTTTTTTTTTATTGGTGGCAGAAGCACTAAATGTTATAATGATGGAAGCATGTGAAAAAGGTAGTTTTAAAGGTTTATGTGTGGGAAATGACAGTTTTCACATATCTCATTTGCAGTATGCTGATGGCACTTTATTTATGGGAGATTGGGATGAAACAAATATCTTAAATTTGACTAGACTAAAATGTTTCCAGTTGGTTTTAGGGCTTAAGGTTAATTTTGAGAAAAGTAGGTTATTTGGTATAGAGGTTACCCAGGTAGAGGTGGAAACAGTTGCTGATATATTGGGATGTAAAGTAGATAAAGCTTCTTTTACATATCTTGGCCTTCCTATTGGTAGAAACATGATGAGAAATGAAGCCTAGAAACTTGTGTTGGAAAAATTCTAGCAGAAACTAAACTCTTGGAAATCAAAATTGCTTTCTTTTGGTGCCAGACTAACCTTGGTTAAGGCAGGTCTTGCCAGCCTACCACTGTATTACTTATCTATGTTTCGAGCCCCAATGAGTGTCATAAAGCCTCTTAAGAGCCTCCGTAATAAATTCTTCTAGGGAGAAAAAGGTGAGGGTAAAAAAATCACCAAGGTAGCTTGGGGAAGGGTGCAAGTGGATAAGGAGCTAGGGGGTTAAGTGTAGGCAATTGAAGAGTAAAAATATGGCTCTATTGGGCAAACGGTGGTGGAGATATTTTAGTGATGAGGGAGCTTTATGGCTAAAGGTTATTTTTAGCATTTATGGGTTAGAAGGGGGTTTGGTTAGTTCACTGGAAGATAGAGGTTATGGGCGGGTTTGGGGTGTTATAGTGAAAGTAGGGAGAGATATAGAGGATTGTGGAGCCTTGTTTACGAGTGCTTTTTGTTGGAAAATTGGAAATAGGAATATATGTAGAATGTTGAAGGATTTATGGGTGGGTGATGAAAAACTAGAAATAAGGTTCCCTAGGTTAACAAGGTTAGAAGGAAATGGGGAGTGTAAAATAGCTGAAAGGGGAAAGTGTGTGGAAGGGTAGTGACACTGGCAATGGGATTGGAGGAGGAGTGTTAGGGGAAAGGAATTGGGTGAATTATAGGAGCTAGAATACATTGTACAGGATGTAGTGTAGAACTAAGAAGCAGCAGACTCCCCTATTTGGTGCACCAGCAGCAATGGAACATACAAAGTTCGTGATTTAAGTAGAATGTTGGATGATATCTTTTTACAAAATTTCATATCATCAACTTATAAGTGGTGGAACAAATGGATTCCAAAGTAGGTGACTTTATTTATGTGGCGGGCAATCCAAAACCGAATTCCGACGAGATTAAATCTTGTTAACAAAGGAGTGGTTGTTGCAAGCTCCAACTGTTTGTTGCGCAATGTTGAGCAAGAGGACATAAACCATGTACTACTATGCTGTGAAAAGGCTACCTTTGTTTGGTGACTCATACTCAGATGGTGCAACTTGGTGATAGATGTTGACCTCGACTTGGTGAATTTTTTAGCAATACGTCCCCTGGAGTGCAGATCGCAAGCTCAATACAAAGTTTGGCAGACAATTTTGCAGGTATCTATGTGGTCAATATGGAAAGGAAGAAATGAATTAATCTTTAAAGGAAAAACTTTTGTAATTTCAACAATATTTTTGGAAATTCAAATGCTATCTTACTTGTGGCTGAAGTCTAGATGGGGTAAATTTGATTGCTCATGGGTATATTGGTGTTTGGAGCCCCTGTTGGCTATTAATTCGTGCAGGTAGACATGCGTCTAGGAATGGGGGCGTCTATGTTTTGGTACTGGATTTGAGTTCAGCTCCTTGCTGGTATGTTGTATGTGTAATTCATGTCTGGATCAATAAAGTCTTTTTGCTTGTTGTTGTTAAAAAAGAAATGATAATATAAAGACTCAAATTATAATTTTAATATAGATATATATTTTTAATTTGACTAAAATTATTCTTATATAAATTTTATATTAAAATGTCCTTCGTCTAGCCCCTCCAAACTTGAGATATTGGCTCCGCCGGCATTATGCCAATTTGATGTTTATGGAGGTGGATGCAGCCCAAGAACAAATTAAAGGCTTTGGCCAGAAAAGATGACCTTAGGGGGCTTCTTTGAATTGGCCATTTTGTATAATAATAATAATAATAAATAATAATAAGGGATAAATTGTCTTTTTTTTTTTTTTACAATTTTAGGGGTGAATTGGACAAATTCATAGTTCAGGAAGTAAAGAGTGGGTTAGATAAGTTTTGGGGACAAAAAATGCCCTAGGCATATGATAAATAACTATTTCTTAAAAGGTTTTCTTTTCTAAGTTAATTTGATTTATACACAATCACTTTATTAATATCATGCAAAAACTGTATTAATGCCACATGTGTTGATTTAAGGCCACATTGGGGCATTAGGCCAATTTGATACTCGTCAGAGGTGGATGCGGCCCAAAAAACATATTAAAGGCTTTGGGCGGAGCAGATGATGTCAGGGCTTCTCTGAATTAGCCATTTTGTATTATTATTATTATTATTATTATTATTATTATTATTTAGAATCATTGTAAGTATAAGAGTTAGAAGATACAATAGAAAAATTAAAGAAGTGATGAGTTTGTTGCGTGAAATTTTAAAAGACTCTGGATACAAATTTCTTTTATTATTATTATTATTATTAAAATGATTTACGAGTAAGACCTAGGGTTGTAGTGGAAGGCGTGGAACCGACCCTGGTGGGCGCCGTTGTCTTATTTATATATAAAGGATGTGGGCTCCTACTGTAAGAATACTGACGGACGAGTTAGGTTTGGTTTCTCTGCTAACATGACTGGAAGCCGGATGGAGAAAACAAACAAACGACATAAGAATAGTGGCTCTGGAGGTCCATGTGAATGGTCAAGGCTTCCCCACGACATCCTCCACCAAATTCTTACAAAACTCAACTTTCTCTGGGATCATCTCGCCGCTGTCTCTGTGTGCAAGGGCTGTTGAACTGATAATTCAAAACTGTTGAGTAGTTTTAGGAGTTGATAAGAATATTTGTTTCATCTTTGTTTCCGTTGAAGTTTGTTATGATTTGATTCAATGTTTGTTGCCAACAGGCAACTTCTGTTTTACACCTTTTTAGCTTAAAAGCCTACTTTGTAACATCTCTATATATAGAGTCATTATCAGTAATAAACGTAGAAAGTACAAGTTCAGCCTACTCTGTTCTCTCTTGCACTGTTACTTCCAACATTCTGGTATCAAAGCAGGTTTCCCAACCAAACCTTACAAGAACTTGCTTCCAGAAAGCCATCAGCAGAATGACAAGCAACTCAGCGGCAGCGAATGTGGCTCAGCCACAAATCCCAATATTCAAGGGCGACTCCTACGAGTACTGGAGTATCAAAATGAAGACTCTTTTCAAATCCCAGGACCTTTGGGATCTTGTAGAAAGTGGATTCCCAGAAGCAACTTCAGATGAACCAGCTAGTAGGGAAGTTGTCAAGAAGGACGCAAAAGCTCTATTTTTCATTCAACAGGCAGTTGATGATGCTATTTTTGCAAGGATAGCTAGCGCTACAACGGCAAAGCAGGCCTGGAACATTCTCAGAATGGAGTATCAAGGCTCGGCAAAAGTCATTACAGTGAAACTCCAATCCATGAGGCGTGAGTTCGAGATAGCTGGTATGAAACATAATGAGCAAGTTCAGGAATATTTGGCAAGGGTTATCTCAATTGTCAGCCAAATGCGAGCCTACGGAGACAGGATTACAGACGAGACAGTGGTTGCTAAAATCCTGAGAAGCTTGGCACCAAAGTTCGACCACGTTGTAGCCGCCATTGAAGAATCTAAGGACCTCTCCACAATGACTACAGATGAGCTCCTGGGTTCTTTGCAAGCCCATGAAGTAAGGATCAATCGATCACTTATAAAAGAGGAAGAGCAAGCCTTCCAAGCCTTTGGAGGAGGTTCACACCAAAATCGAGGGAGAGGTCGAGGAGCGTTCAGAGGAAGAGGACGTGGTCGTAGCACCATCCAATGCACGTACTGCAAAAAATTCGGACATCGAGAGGATGCATGTTGGAGCAAGGACGATCAGGCCAAAATTGTGGAGCAACCAGATGAAGTGGACAACTACTTGTTCATGACCAACGTAAGCTCTCAATCCTCATCTAAAGAACTATGGTATCTTGACAGTGGATGTTCCAATCACCTTACAGGCGAAAAAAACAAGTTTAAGGACCTAGATGAGGCATACAAAGCTCAGGTTCGACTTGGAAATGACAAGCAAGTGAAGATAGAAGGAAAAGGCACAGTCAGAATAATGATTGCGGGAAAAGAGAAGCTCATTAGCAATGTGCACTATGCTCTAAGTTTAACCTACAATCTGATAAGTGTGGGTCAACTAATTGACGGTGGCCTCAGTGTTCTATTTGAGGAAGGCATGTGCAGTGTTAAATCAAAGACTGGTGAGGTAGTACTAAAGGCAGGTATGACTGATAATCGCATGTTTCCAATCAATTTTTCTTTTGAACAAGATTTTGCACTTATAACTAGCAAGATAAGCGAATCAGAATTATGGCATCAACGATATGGCCACCTGTATGCTCAAGGGTTACAGCTGCTAGAAACCAAGAAGATTGTGACGGGATTACCATCAATTAAAACCATTGATCACGTCTGTGAAGGGTGTGCCTTAGGAAAGCAAGCTCAGAAATCATTTCCCAAGGGTTAGGCATGGCGTGCTAGTGCGAAACTAGAGCTAGTGCATGCAGACATCTGCGGACCAATGAGAATCTGGTCTCACATAGGGAGCAGGTATTTTTTGCTTTTCATCGATGACTTAACACGTCTGTGTTGGGTATATTTTCTGACAGCCAAGTCTGAAGCTCTTGACCACTTTAAGAAGTTCAAAGCCATAAGTGAAAAGCAAAGTGGCAGCACTTTGAAGATTCTCAGAACAGATAGAGGAGGAGAATTTTGCTCTAAGGAATTTACTGAATTTTGTGAGAAAGAAGGCATCAAACGAGAACTTATAGCTCCCTACACCCTGGAGCAGAATGGGACTGTTGAACGCAAGAATAGAACAGTGGTCTAGATGGCCAGATCTATTATGAAGTCCAAGCAGCTCAGTAATTACTGGGCAGAAGCGGTAGCAACAGCAGTATGCCTTCTCAACATATCCCCTACGAAAGCTGTGTGGAATATGACCCCTTATGAGGCCTGGCACGGGATGAAACCTTTTGTAAGTCATTTACGAGTTTTTGGATGCCTATACTATGCCTTGATTACTACTGATAGACACAAACTAGAATAGAATGCAAAAGCATATGTATTTGTTGGATACAACCTGTGTTCTAAAGCTTATAGATTGTTTGATCCTGAAAACAAGAAAATTGTTATTAGTCAGGATGTAAAGTTTGATGAAGGTAGGTGCTGGATCGGGAAAGCCACTAGGGAGTCTTCCATCGAAATTGAAAACGAGGAGACTCTAGCCGAAGCCGAAATAATCACACCTCCAGTAAGTCCACTGCTCAAAACACCTGTAGCAAGTGCTTTAGAAGAATCATCATCAGAACAAGAAAGGAGGAAGACAAAGTCACTGAATGAAATCTATTCATGAACATATGCACTCCTTGCCGAAGAACCGATCAACATTCAGGAAGCAATGAAAGACAAAGTGTGGCAAGAGGCCATGGAAGATGAACTTGCAGCCATAGAAAAAATCGGACTTGGAATTTGGTGGAACTACCAGAAGGAAAACATACGATCAGTTTGAAATGGCTCTTCAAGATCAAATATGCTTCAGATGGTCAAGTGCAAAAGTATAAAGCTAGACTGGTGGCACGTGGCTTTACACAAGAGTATGGGGTAGATTTCGAAGAAACGTTTTCCCCGGTTGCACGATTTGAGACTATTAGAATCATTTTGGCTCTTGCGGCTCAGCACAACTGGAAGGTGTTCCAGTTTGACATAAAATCAGCCTTTCTCAATGGAGATTTAATGGAGGAGGTATATGTCCAACAGCCTGAAGGTTTTGTAATCCCGGGAGAAGAACAAAAAGTGTACAAGCTAATCAAAGCCCTGTACGGCCTAAAACAAGTCTTAAGGGCTTGGTACAGCAAGATCAACAAGTTTTTCATCAGTAATGGATTCGAAATGAGCTTAAGTGAATCAACCCTATATGTGAAGTAGCAAGAAGGAGAAGATATGGTAATTGTGAGCCTTTATGTGGATGATATGGTGTATATAGGTTCTTCCATACAACTCATTTCAGATTTTAAAGATGCCATGATGAGGGAATTTGAAATGACTGATTTGGGGAAACTTCATTATTTCCTTGGGTTAGAGGTTAAACAAACCAAAGAAGGGATTTTCTTATCACAAAGAAAGTATGCTATGGATTTGATTAAGCAATTTGGAATGGATGAGTGTGCTACCGCACCAACACCAATGAACGCAAATGAAAAGCTAAAGGCTCAAGATGGAACAGAGGCAACAGACGCAAGGAAGTTCAGAAGTTTGATTGGGCGTCTTATCTATTTAACTCATACAAGGCTGGACATTGCATTCTCGGAAAACATGGTATCACGCTTCATGAACAGCCCTACTGTATATCATTTAGGTGCTGCAAAACGAATTCTGAAGTACATTGCCGGAACTTATGACTATGGAATTTGGTATTTCAGCACAACCAAGTTCATATTGAAAGGTTATACGGATAGCGACTGGGCAGGGTCACAAGATGATCGAAAGAGCACAACTGACAACTGCTTCAACTTGGGAACTGGAGCTATCTCGTGGATGTCTAAGAAGCAGAGCACTGTTGCACTATCCTCCACAGAGGCCGAGTACATTGTTGCAAGTACAGCAGCATGTCAAGCAGTTTGGATACGAAGAATTATGAGCGAAGTTGGCCAGAAACAAACTAGTGCTACCACACTTCTGTGCGATAACCAGTCAGCTATTGCCTTGATTAAGAATCCAATTATGCATGGGAGGACAAAACATATTGAAATTAAATACCATTTCATAAGGCAGTTGATTAGCAATGAAGAAGTGGAAGTCAAGTTCTGCAGATCGGATGAGCAAGTTTTAGATATGTTCACAAAAGCACTGTCCTCGACAAATTTGTGAAGTTTCGAAGCATGATGAGCATTACTAGCTTTGAATTACGGGAGGGTGTTAAACTGATAATTCAAAACTGTTGAGTAGTTTTAGGAGTTGATAAGAGTCTTTGTTTTGTCTTTGTTTCCGTTGAAGTTTGTTATGATTTGATTCAGTGTTTGTTGCCAACAGGCAACTTTTGTTTTACACCTTTTTAGCTTAAAAGAATACTCTGTAAAATCTCTATATATAGAGTCATTATCAGTAATAAACGTAGAAAGTACAAGTTCAGCCTACTCTGTTCTCTCTTGCGCTGTTACTTCCAACAAGGGCTGGCAAGTTCCCGTTGTTGTGTCGTCTGGCAAACTGCCATGGCTATCTGTTTTCCACACGTATTATCAAGACAGAAGCAAGGGAATCGTAGACATAGAAATCATATTTCAGGAGCCGTTTAACAATAGACCATACCAGCGTAAGCTACGGTTTAATCATCCGGAGGCCTTTGGGACCAGTTACTCGTTTCACAGGCCAGAAATCAGAGACGCCAAACTGGGTTGGTTGTTCATGTCCGTCTTCAAAGCCAGATATAAAGGCAGAATCACCGTACCCTCCCATATTCTTCTTCTCTACAATCCCGTCACCGACACAACTATACGGATTCCGGATGTGAAAGCTCCGGGCATCTTCAGCGCCGCCACGTTCTCGGACGCCACGTTCTCGGACTCCGATCCAACCTCGCACAAATGCATCTTCTTCGTATCATTCCAAAATCAATTGTGCATTACGGGCACAAAAATAGAGATCTACACATGGCAGAGGCGCCAAGAAGCGTGGAAATAACATGTGTTTGGAAGTTCCGGTTTCTCCAAATTCGACAGTGTGATTTATCTTAATGGGGTGTTCTATTGTATGCTGTCGAACGACAAATTGGCAAGCTTCAACCATTCCTCTGGGGAATGGAGGATGATCACATATTTGCCATCTATTCCTATGTACCCCAGGCCCAGGTGTGGGACACATTTCAAATCAGATGAAAACATCTACTTGTTGATGCTGCCAGCGGTAGATCGTATGTTGGAATACGGTCACCTTTTCAAGTTTGATCAATCCCGACGCGTTTGGATTGAAGAAGCAGATCGCAACGTGTTTGATGGTAGAGTCATGTTCGGTACTTGCGATCAAATTGCATCTGCCTACTCATGTCCTGCAGATGGAGAAGCCAAGCAAATGAGTAACAGGGTCTATTATGCGATTGAGTCTGCGGTGTACGGAAAACCTATTTATTATTCGTTGGAGGATAGAAAGTCGTACGAAGATACTCAACTTTTTGGCAGACGTATGCATGCATTTCATTTGTGGTTTACACCTCTTTGTTCAAGTCTACCAGTGGACACTAAATATCCTTCGGGAGATTTCCAGTTTGACGATTTTGGTGTGCCAATAGGAATCCCCCATCACTGCTTTGTGTGAATTTGGTGTGGCATCTGAGTTTAGGTTGTTTATTTACTTCAATTTTACTCCCTTTGGTTTTGTGCAGATATTGAGAAAGTGAAAAAAAAAAATTGTGCATTGTATCAACTTTTACCTTTTAACTTTTTGTATGTAAATTAAGAAAGTTGAAAAATGTGTCTATTAAAATGATAATCTAAAGGGTAGTATGATAAAATAAATTACTACAAAATGGAACTATTGTAAGATTTTGGACTATGAAAAATGAAATATGTTGTATAGCAACGTGTTTAGGAGTTGCCATCAATCCACGGTTATGCTAGAATAACTCTATTATAGTGTCAAAAAGTTAGAACCTTAATTTCATTTAATTTTTTTTTCTTACTTTAAAATATTTTAATTAATTTTTCAAACTATGGATTCTGATCGAACCACTTAGATATAGACTCTTAAACCTTACTCCTTAGTTTTGCTTATTTTATGTAATTTTAGTATTTCCAAACCGTGGATCCTATTAGATCACCCAAATAAGAAACATAAAGATTTAATATATTTTTATTGAATATTTTAGATAATTATTAATTTAAACCATAAATTCTATCAGATCACCCGGATATGGATATTAAATTCATTTATATTTATTTTCTTTATTAATTTTAAATATTTTAAATAATTATCCAAACCATAGATCCTATTGGATCAACTGGATATGCATTTTGAAATTTATTTTTAATTATTACTCTAAATTCATCTAAGGGTCTTATTAAACCTACGTAGAATTGAATTTTTCTAGTATGATTTTTGAGATGCATTATGTATATTAAATAAAATTTAAACTTATATTAATTATAAAAAATTATGGTTACCTAAACTAAACCTGCAATCCTGCCTAATGTTAACGACAAAACTGATTCATGGTTCCATCAAAACAAGGAAACAATGAAGGAAAATAAACAATAACAATGATCTTTGTGACTGAATTGAAAAACAGAGAGAGATAAGGATAAAAACAAATGAAATTAAGAGACCAGGGGCCTAGGTGTGAGTTTTACCAAAGGGAAGTAAATTGACTGGGTTGGATGAACTAGAACCAGGTCAAGTTCGTAGGTCACGATCAGGTTTGACTGCGATTCTCCTCTCACTGGCGATGCTTGGATGATCGGCGGCCTGGGATTGGACGAGTGGCGGCAAGGACGATCTCCGGAGGGTTGACGGCCAGGAACAGCGGCGGACAGCAGCGGAACGAATAGGGAATAGCGATGCGTGGCGTCTGCCTCGTCAGTTTGTCTTGCCGGCGGTGGTGGGAGTGATGAGGGTAGGTAGCGCAGGGTCGATGATGCAAGGGAGGCGAGCTAGTGTCGGGGGCGACGGCGGGAGCAACTGGAATGATGGTTGGAAGTGACGGAGGTGCGTGGAGGGTAGTGGTGGCAGAGTGGAGAATTTTAGGATTTCTTGGGGTAGGGTAGTGAAAAAGTACGGAGCAAAACAGCAGCTTCTCATTTCTCTGGCTAGAGCTTAGAGTTTTGAATTTCCCAGTTTTTTTCTTGTGATTTTTCTTAAATGGTAAACCATATTCATACTAGGGGAGTCATAAATGTGATTAATAAGGTTTTGGGAGATTAAACCTCGTTCAAATCTAATTGGAAAAGGTTTATATCTATTAGGATGTAATTCAGCCAGAATATCACTTTAGGTCTACAAAAACTCTTAAACTACTCAATTGGCCTAGATTATTTGGCGAAATTTCAAAGCAACCTAGATCTTTTAGGATTTGTCAAATTTGCCCAAAACTTTGTAAAATTCTCATATATTCCCAGATCTTTTTAAATTTGCTAGGTTTGCCTAAAACTTTCTAGAGTTGACATACGTGCCCCAAAGTTTTCAATTTTTCCTGGAACCTTTTAAAAACCTCCAATTCATATCCAAAGTCCTCTTTTTTACTTAAACTAACCCTAAAAGACCTTTAGAACGCCAAATTAGTACCTAAACTAAATTAATTTCCATTTTTACCCTAGATGCCCATTCTAAATTCCTAAAAATTTATAACACGAAATGAAAACATAATCTAAATGCACATAATTCTACCAACCTTCTAAGCTATAAAGTGGGCAAAAGACCAAATTGCCCCTAAAACAAAAATGCCTCCTAAACTAAATTTTATAACCTAAAACTAAACGAAAGTCAGTGCCCAGACAAACTTGAGTGTCAACATGTTGCAATTGTAAAGACTCTCCATGTACTTTCCCAAGCTCAAATGCCGAGGTAAGTAAATCCCAAGTTATTTTCCTTAAATAAGTTTTATTAAGTAAGGAAAGCAAGCTAAGTAAGGTTAAGGTAAGTTCCAAAGTATAATTGGCGCCTAAAGGGCAATAAGGGCAAAAAGGTAATTTTGACCCAAGTTAGTGGCATGACTGTAATTTCAGTGCAATAGGTTCATGCAAGTGTTTTGAGATAAATAAGTTAAGACCATAAGTATTTCTAGCTATTTGAACCAAAAGTGAAAGTTAATGATGAAAAAATTGCACTAAATGAGAAGTTGAGTTATTATATCTTATAATAGCTTAAGTGACTTAATGGAAAACTGTTTGGGTTAAAAAAATCTTTTAATGGGACCAAGCAGTGATGGTGTGGGGAAAGTTTAAGTGGCCTAAATGAATCAAAGTTATGTTTGAGGGCCAAAGTGACAAGTGGAAGAGAATTGGGTCAAGTGGAGTAGTTGGTATATTTTAAGAAAAAATGGATAGCACTATTCATTATTTTCTTCACTCCATTTTTGTGGCTCTCTCTCTCCATAGCTCCTCCACATCAAAGCTCCCAAATCGCCCAAAATTTCATGAAATTTGAAGGTCCTAAAGCTATCCAAACAAGCTCTTAGCTCATTTTTTGTGTATTTGGTGCATTTAGAGTTGTTCTTACAAGTTTTTGGTTCAAATACTAAGGTAAGCATCTTTGATTCTTGTGGGTTAGTTCTAAACTTATTAAATGGTTAGAAATGGTCTTAATTTCGTACCATTGGTGTCCAATTTGGTTGAATTCAAGCTTGGAACTTAAAGGAACTCCATGGAACTCAAGTGTGCTTGTTGCTTGCTTGTTGCTTTAAGGATGATTTGAGGTAAGGGATTTAAGTTAATTCAACTCAAATAATGCATAAAAATGTAGTATAACATGTGGGAATGAAGTATAAACAAGGCCCATGTGAATTGGTTTTGAGGATTTAAAGATTGAGTAAGTTTTGCGCAAGTTAACACGCTGTCACGTAGTGCTGGAAAAGCATTGGCAATGCGTCGTTGTTGGTAACACGATTTGGCGATTGATGACGCGAGTGGCGACGTGTTGCTAGTGATCTTCCAGGGAACCTGAGAAATGATGCCGTTGGCGACGTGTCGTTGATGGCGTCGCCAATATATAAGTCCTTTAAGCGTGGGGCATCCTAAGAATGTCTCCATCTCTCAGTTATCATTCCTAGGCCTTTTAAAGATATTCCATAGCCTTGGTTGGGTCTAGAACTCATTCTTAAGTTGAGAATTATGCATTATTTATGTGGTAGCTAAGTGATGTGGTTAAGGTAGGATAAGTAATGGTGGCTAAGGGGGTTAAAGTGCTTAAGTTGCTAAGGGAGCACTAAGGGGATTAAGGCGTGTTTCAGAATCTTTGTTGGCCGAAGTGGGAGGTCAAAGACATTCGAGCAATGAAAAGGAACCCAAATAATCCCAAGCAAACCTTGTGGTTTGGTAAGTAAGCCACTAAAGAGCCCAAAGCTAGGTTCGAAGAGCTTGACAAGTTGAACCATATAACGCAGCTACCCTGCATAATATGTTAAGGGAAGAGATAGGCAAGGGAGGAGTAAGCAGTGACTTACTTTAAGTAACTTTTTAGAGGTGGACAAAGGTTGAGTAAGTGACGACTTTACTCTAAGGTGCCCGTAAGAGAATTTCATAGGGTTAGTTAGGTGCTAACATAGGATACGAGGACCAGCATCCAAGTACCTCAACCGCATGAGCTCACGATAAGTCTAGCACCTACGGGTGTAAGAAAGTCTTAAGTGCATCTACATGTGCATATTTCATTCATCCATCCATCCACTAATTATTTTGCATTGTTTGTTGCTTTTATTCTTGTTTTTGGTTGTGATGTTGTTTGCTTGTTTTGTGTGTGTGTGTGTGTGTGTGTGTGTGTGTGTGTGTGTGTGTGTGTGTGTGTGTGTGTGTGTGTTTGTGTGTTTGTTTGTTGTGTTTTGCATGCTTGCATATCTTTCCCCCCGCAGGTACCGAATCCCTTACTGAATACCTTAGAGTACTCACATCTTAAGTGTTGTACAGGTTTTAAACGGGTTAGTTGGGCTTAACAGTTGGTAAGGGGCAGCTGTTAAGACTAAATTTTAATGGTTCAAAGGTACTTTCTAAGCATGAAACCTTACGTTTCTAAGTTACTTGTAATATAAGTTAGTATTAACCAAAGCATTATCTCTCCAGCTTTCAAAGCTAAGTATGCATAAGGAAAGTGAGGCTTGCTACTTGAAGCTAAGTTGCTCGAGTGGATCTTAGTAGATATTATTGTCACCATTGCATGTATGACATTTTTCATACTAAGTGTTGCCTATATTAGTGTCCATTGGTGTGTATAACACTAGGGTTGCATTTGGGTGCATATAAGGTTGAGATGCATGCACATAGTTGTTACTTGAAATTAAAGTAATTAAAGTTTTTACGTCTTGACTTTTTTTGAATTGTGTTTTCGTTAATTGCAGTGGCACTAGTTCTAATGTTATTTTAATTTATTGTTATTGCATAGCCAAGACAATGCATGCATATTTCCTATGCAGGGTAGGCTAAGTAATTAGTTGTATGTAATGATTTAAGATACTTCACGAGTAATAACTAACCAATTGTAGCCAAGTGGGATTATAGTTTCTAGGAACCTACCAGTGTTAGTAAATTCAGGGCCCTGAGACCTTGTTCCTCCATAGCAATAGTTTAGATGGAGGAAGTTTTTGTATTATTTTTAATAGAAGGTTGTTTCTCGTTCAAATTTTAGAACTAAAGCACCGCGTTTTGAACCCCTTTACTATAAGTCTTGGCAATTAGACCAAAAACTTGTTGATCTATTTGAAGTTTATGATCTTGGTTTGGTATAATCTTAAATTTTCTTCAGGTGTACATTATAGATTGGAAATCTGATAGTAAAACTCATATTCTCTTTAATTTTATATTTGATGCTTTTGAAGTCATATGGTGCTTTTGCTATGCTCCAAAGTTCTTTGATTTAAATTATATGCGCAAATACTAATCATTATTTTATTTGAATTCTATGAATTAGAATTTTTAACTTTTTCATTTAACTTTATGCATGATAAGTTTACAATTAATATACCTTATGCTTTATCTAATTATATATATATATAACACAGGACACGTTTAAGGGAATGTTGTGTCTTTCCTTAATTCAGCTTATATTTACCTGCCATGTGTCATGTTTTAATGTTTTCATAGTACAACTGTCTTCTCCAAAAAGTGATATTCCAATTTTGCCCAACATTAAACTTAATAGATTTGTTAACGGCATTAACTCTCTTAATGAAACGGTCCGTATCAATGATCCCTATTACTGTTTCATCACCGTAAATGGAATGGCAACAAATTAAATCAGAAAAATTTGGGTTATGAACGCACTTAAATCCATCAATTTTCGGGCAAGACAATTAGTTCCAAAATTATAATGCAATTAACAATGAAATAAAAGGTTGTCAACTGCTCCCAGCTAAATTATTCCCAAATTACAAAACTCAAATCTCAACAAAAATTAAGGAGTAAACACAAATCAACTGATTACAATAAATTCAAATATTGTCTTAGAGCATTAACATTGCACTTGCCAAATTAGAAAAAAAAATCAAAGATTGTCACCAAGCAATTTCGTTGCTTACTTCCTTGCACTTTGCAAATTAGAATAACTTTGCATTAAATTCCTAAATCAGAGGCAAAAGTTAACAAGTCAAATTACACAAAATTAAAAAATAACCGAACTTACTAATAAAGAGGAGATCATATGCATTACATTATTAAACAAGAGCCTATATCCAGCCTATATTAAAAACTAGGATTCTATGAGAAACTAGGCATCAAATATAAAAGTTCCAAAGTAAAACAATTGTTGTTTATCTATTCAAATGCAAATCATGCAATATGTATGATTTCTTCGCTTTAACACCTGGACTTTATGTTGCAGTATCAAGGAGATTGACACAATTGCCACTTGTAAGTCTCTTAATCAATATTCATATGGTAATGATAAAAAGCACAACAATATATTCATCTTTAAATGATTATGTGCAACCCTTATTTCAGTTTTATGTTCCCAGGAACATACTAAAAACATAAACTATCATCCAGTAAGATCCAATATCTATTGTCATTTCACCAAATTTGTGAAATACTACTGACTCATAATCCATTAATCAACGTAACATGTTAGTTTTTTTTCTAATTTTTGTGCAAAAACATATATTTTTTCTTTGGTAGAAATATTAAATTTGCCACTAATATTTTGGATAGGGAGCATATATACAATTATAGTTTTTTTTAACCCATTCTCCTACTAATGTTTTAACATATTGAATTCTTGGGTTCTTTTTAGCTTTAAAAAAAGTCTTAGTTTATTTTCTTGAATTATAGAATTTTTTTACTTTGATGATCAACTTCATGATTGGAATGAATAACCAAACCTAAATTGAGCGTTTTTAGTATTGGTTAATTTCACTTTAGGTTTACAGTTAGTTTATTTTAGCACTCAATTAAACAAAGTCTCCAATCTTTTTTCAATTTTTTATCCGGAAGCTTTCAGATAAAAATTTTCCTTGAAATTCGGCCTGATTTTCACCGCTGTAATACAAATTTATTTATTTTGAATTGTTAGTGATACGAAAATTATTTTTTCCGGTTTCAATATCAAACCACACCATTACTGAGTTTGTAAATTTACTTCGTGCCAAATCACATTCTCCGACAAACATGAGGGGATTTTGGGTCTACGGTCCGAATAAATGTCATTCGTCCTTCTTGGAGGAGAAAATAATTTGGAAGAAAGACGCTTATCATCTTTTCAAGAGAAGAAAAAAGGGGCGGTGGTAGTTCATATGCGTTCTAAGAGAGAATGTCTAAGGCTTCAAAGAGAAAATGGGGGCCGGTTGGATAATTGTGGAGTGGGTGAGGGGATATGCATGAAATCTGGGTTCCACAATTGGTTCCTTAATTTTTGCCCCCATCCATTTCCAAATAAAAAAACGTATATAAGGAAATGTCTCTAAACAGTGTCAAACATCTATTAGATAGTGTTTCTACCCCCAGCTGCACTGTGCTATACTTCTTTTGGAATGAGAGCAATAAGACAAGCATTAAGATCCTCGTCAATGAACTTACTTCTTCTAGCTACTTACCTTGAAAGCACTTACATAATTATATATTTTTGATAAGTAACTATTTCTTAAAAGGTTTTTTTTCCTAAGTTAATTTGATTTATTTGTAATTATTTATTTATTTTTCGATAGAGAAATCACTTTATTAATACCATAAAAAAACAATATCAATGCCATATATGTTGATTTAACGCCACATTGGGGGTAAAGATAGGGAGGGGGATGAGAGGTGTGAGAGGTGTCTCGCTTCCCCCCAAATATTTTCATACTTATATATAAAATGTACATTCTATAATGAAGTATTTCAAGAAAAACTAAAAAAATAAAAAATATATATGACAACATAAATAGTAAAGAGAGTAAAAGGATAATACTAGTTTAACTTTTTTCATGAAATAATTTATGCTTCTATGTGTATTAAAAGAACTTAAAAGTAAATCTAAAAAAATTTACCTTTAAATACTGATCTCTTTCTCTCTCTCTCTTATCGCTTCTCTCTCTCATTTTATCTTTCTCATGTTAAAATCCCTACTAAGTTGCCTTACACTGAACAATTAACAACTATCACCTTATGCCAATCTGCCACAAAAACTATCTAAAAGTTGGTAGTGTTAATAGTTTGCAACTTCTCCTTCCAATTTCCAAGCTGCCCACTTAGAATTTCCATTGGTTCTTTTTTATTTTTTTTTTAATTTTATTCCTACTTGATGAAAGAAAGGTGCCTACAACTTCATGGTTGTAAAGTGTATTTAATTTTTAATTTATTTATACGATAACTCTAAATCATATTTATTTTCTTAAATTCTAACTATTTTTAATATATAGGGAAACTTGTGATATAATATGGACCTAATATTTTGTATTTCTAAATAATTTTGGAGATTGAGATTAGTAATTTTTTTTAATCATAAAGACTAAAATTATAATTTAATATATTTTTTTGTGTACTTTGACAAAAGTTATTCTTATATAATTTTTTTATTAAAACATCCCATGTCTCGCCCATCTTAACTTGGAATTTTGGCTCCACCAGCATCATGCCAATTTGATGTTTGTGGACGTGGATGCGGCCCAACAAACAGATTAAAGGCTTTGGCTGAAAAAGACATATGATATACTATTGAGCAGGTAATGAACCATTAAAACAAGCTACATCGGTCAACCTAGAAACAAACAACAAAAACAAAGACAACACAACAATAACATCACACGTACGTCTAGGGGAAGCAGCCTTTGAACTCCTTGTCTGCCCATAAAAATTACGTCCACAACCAGGATCTCTACATTATCTACCTGATCAAGAAGTAGGAGGGAAAGCAAACTCAACACATTAAAAAAACAGTTGTGGAATATCACATAATTTATTGCCTAACTGATCCCTAAACTTATCTCTCACATAAACATGATAGCATGTATTGTATAGGTCAACAGAAAAAAGAGATGGATGCATGCAAACCCACAAGGCCACAACTTTAAAGTTTCATAGTGGATTATGATTGTCCAGCAAATTCATTTCAAATGTACAGGACAAACTCATTTGGAAGCTTTCTTCGAACGGGGTCAAACCTCTACCTTGGCAAAGAAGTATGATGCTTACAATTTTGTGAGCAACACACAGCTACTGAGATTCAAATAGAATGGTTGGTGTCCTTTAAAGGTGAATAGTTTTGCTTGGAAGGCTTGCCATCTTCGGATTCCAACAAAAATCAGCTTAGCATCAAGGGGCTTGTCTCTTGATCCCTCATGCCCATTTTGCGATAGTTGTCAAGAGGATAGAGGACATCTGCTTGTGTGTTGCACTCTTTCAGCTTTAGTTTGGCGTGCAATTTTTCTATGGCGGGACTGTAGTTTTTCCCCAAGAACTGGTTTGGCTCATATTCTAACCCAGCCTCCTTTTCATGGCAGCAGCTCTTCCTCCCTTAAGGCTTGCATTACTAGAAAAAGAGGTTTTAGCAACCGACATTAGCGACGGCTAGTCGTCGCTAAATTAGATATACCGCGGCTAATTTACTCGCCGTTAATAATTTAGCGACAACTATCGTAGTTAGTTAGTGACGGTCAGCTTTCACAAAAACAATAGTCACTAATTTTCTGGCATTGACCTATTGCCGGTAAGTTAGAGACGGCTAGTCATTGCTAATTGTTTAGTGACGCAAAGTCTTCGCTAACAATTAAAAAAGGCAAACAGGTTGTTTTTTTTTTATAAATCCTCTTCATGTATTTTGCCTTTTAGCAAGTGTACAAATAGGGGCTTTGTCTATACCCAAGCTACTAACTCAATACAATCCAATGTGATTCTTATTAAATTTTTTTTATCATACTCATGTTTTATGCATCTTTTCAAGCAGTGATCAACTTTTGCCTTAGAAGAATACATCAACCTACTTAGATACTACAAAATAGTGGAGTAGTTTTTTTTCCATGAAAGAAAAAAAAAAAGACTAGCCACCCCAAAGATGAACGTATAAACTTAAGGTACAAGCTACCCCAACTTCTCCAAGCTCCCCCCCAAACTTGTTCTTATTTCACAACCTCACTTAACCCAATGCACCCTCTTTTAAGCCCATGATTTACGCTTACCACCTTGGGTGAAGGAGGGGATACAAAGACAGTGAAAAGCTCAAAGTAAGGGTGAAACAAAGAAATAGGCACTTAGGCACAAAGGGGCTTACTAAGGGAAAGTATAATAGGGTTAGCCTTCTGGGAAAGTAATTCATCCTAAGAAACCAAATGAGTTTCAAATTCCATACAACTACTATGGGTTTGAACGGGTCCTCAAGTAAGTTCTAGATCGAAACATAGCATAAGTATCTCAAGAGAGAACAAGTCCATAGCACAATAAGTCGAGGCTCAAAACATCACACTAGATAGGTTCCACTAGAAGTTTCAAAACTAATTTTCCAAATTCACCAAAACTTCAAGAGAGTAAAACTAGTAACCAAATCCATCCACATGCAATAATGGTTTCCATTGGGTCCTTAGAAAAAGAAATAAAAACAAAACAAAAACACTCTACCTATATGCTACTACATGCATCATAAATGACCTAAATAAATGATATGTAAGAAAAAATAAAGCTACCAAGGATGGACTAAAGCAAGAGCATGCTAACTTAAACAAAAACAACATACACTAACCCAAACAACGAACACTTTGAAGCAAAGAATGATGACATCGACAAAGCGTATCAGTCATGACCATCAAACAAGACCCCCCAAACTTAAACACAAGTATTGTCCTCAATGGAAGTGAAGAAAGGAAAAAGGGCGTCTAAGAATCAAACCTGGGGGGTGGATGTTCCCTCCCCCAACTAATCCTCCCCCATGCCATCATGGCCGGATGAGTCGCCGGCCGAAAGGAAAGAAGATGGGCCTTCAGACAGGTCACGGGGAGGACCAAAATATGGGTAGAATGGAGGAGGATGACTGGAAGGATGTGGCGTGTACCATTGGTATGCCAAGGGATGGAAATGGGGAGGTGTGGTATGGAAGGGGGGTACTCTTGGGGTAAGCTCTGTTGCTGTTGATGGCCCCAGCAAACCTGACTGGAGAGGGATTCTTGATTTCCAGCGAAAAAGGTTATGCCCTCACATATCTCTATCACAAAAGATGCGAAACTACCACCAACTGACTCAAATCGGGCCACCGATTCATTGTGCTACTCTTTCATTAGGATCTACATCTTGTTCAGTGCCATAGCTAATGATGCTGAAGTGGCAGTGGCAGGGTCGATTAGCTGCTCATGTTCCCCGTTGCTCATTTGCTCCTAGTTCTTGCTCCAAATAATTCTCTTGTTCTTTTTCTTCATCTTGGTCTTACGCTTGCTCATATGCGTGCTCTTCTTCCTCTTCCTCTGAAGCTACCTCCTGAATGCCCACTGGCGCTCCACCTAGCTTGTCCACTGAAATAGGTCTTATGTCCAAAGACACTTGTAAAGGATCCTCCAAGTCGACCCCGGCCTTCGACATCATGGTTGTAATCAATTGCGGGAATGGTAGATTTCTCCGCTTTGACTTTGTAGTGCAAACCATATTTTGGAAGATGAAGCGTCTTACTTTCACCCGAAAATCACTTGCAATGCAGTATAGGACCTCCAAACGGCTCGAGGTGACCTCTCGACCGTGAGTCGTCAGGATGAGGTGGAAGGAGATGAAGTAGTTCCATGCCTTTATCTTAGGAGGACGAGCTGAAGAACTGAAGTACAACTTTCTATTTGCATCATCCTTACTCTTTGTCCAGTCAACGGGATACCCGCATACTTTTTAAGCGATCTGATCAAGCGATGCCTCTTGGAATGATCCCCCAATGAGCGGGTTGATCTAAAGAAAGTCATTAATAGTTGTGTCATCATAGTGAAAGTTGTGGGACCTTACCCAACAAAATTTTTGTTGGTGATTCAGATAGTATGCCCCATGAAGTTGGCATAGAATTCCATGACCAGAGTTTTGGGCACCTTTGCCCGAGGATGGGCAACCTAGTGATGCCATCCTTTCCTTTCCACCACTCTCAAAATGCCTTCATTCTTATTTTTGGAGAAGTCAAAGCCTTGCTCAGGTGTGAATTTACGGTTCACAAAACTCTCAAAGTAGTTGGATGCCTGAGAAGAGACGAACCTTGTCTTGTCATAAGGAGGCTCTTGAGGCACCTCTTTACAGACCCGTTTGCCCATTTCTTTCTCCATGAGAGAGTCAACCGGCATAGACTTGCGAGGCATGTTTCCTACAAAGCCATACAAAAAATTTAATGTAATATTTCTCCGCATGAAAAACAAGGAAACAAGCACTCGTAAACAAGGATGCAAACTTCAAATTGGAGAAATGCACAAGAAAGACTCATGCAAGGTCGAAGTATTTCATTACCCAGTTTATGTTCACTACATAGTGTTTTCAAGCACTCTATGACATTTTTTCCTAAGTGTTATGAAGCAAGAGTAAGTTGAAAGGGGCAGATATGCAATACATACTTGCTAATCGAGCAATTAGATGTGAACAACAAAGCCTAGACAAATAGTTATGTGCCCATGAACATACTATCACAAAAAACCCTAAAATAATTCATAACATAAGTTTGCCCTTGCTACATATGAAAATCATACTTCCGGGAGCTAACCAATGCCACAAACTTGTAAGATGCAACCCAAACCAAGAATTGAGACAAACAAGAAGCACATGAGTCCACATTGTCGTGCAAAATACTTATGGCAATACTTGAGAAACGCTTTTCTGGAAAAGTTCAAGAATCAAATTCAAGCAATATAGAGAAAATTAGCATGAATTCAAACTTGACTCACTTTTAATTAATTTTAATAAAACTCTTGGAATCCATAAACCAGCAAGAACAAGCATCATCAAGAAATTGCCATGAAAATTTCGTGGCTTTCTTTGTGGGCAATTTTCTAATTATGATTCTCATGACAAATCCATAACCCAAGCCATAAAACATTTACAATACATACATATACTCAAGGTAGATCAAAATCAAGCAAGAAATCCATAAAACCAAAGCCCAATCAAACAAACTCACAACTGTCGCAAGTAAGTATGACTTGCGCACAATAAGCCAAAAAAAATAAGAAGAGAAGAAGAAGGAGAAGGAGAACGACTTACTTGCTTCAGATTTGAGAGGAGAATCAACAAGAAAATTAAACTGTGAAGCTTACGGAAGGGCTAGGGTTTGAAACTTGAGAGGTTTTGGGATTAGGGGTGAGATTAAAAATGAGAAAAGGTGAAAAGAGAAGAATTAAAAATGGCAGTTTTAGTCAGCGGCGACACATCATTGCTGAGGTCAAATTGTTGGCAATGCGTTGCCAACGTTGGGAACGCTTTGCCATTTTTTTTTATCTGCTGACGCGTTGCCAGCACTAGCAACGCATCGCCGATATATGCAAGCACTCTATCAATTTTCATTTGTTTTGCAATTTAGCCCCTAAGTTTCTATACTTACTTACTTAGACCTTGACTTATATAGGATTTACATTTCCCAATGTTGATCTTGTATTGTCCATTTCATCCTTTCTCATACCTTTGGCTCTTCCAATCCTACATAAAGACACCAAAACCCAAAATAAACATAAATTAACAAGAAAAGAACAAGCAAATCAAAGAAAAACTCATGAAAAGAAAAGAAAAGGAATTGGAAATTGGGTTGCCTCGTGACTAACGCTTGGTTTTACGCCTCTAGCTAGGCGCCTTTGAATACACTTTCAAGGGGAGGGTTTGGCCAAGATTAACTGGCCAAATGCCGGAGTTCATCACCATAATAAGTCTTCACTCGATGTCCGTTGACTTGAAATGTGGATCTATCTTGGCCCTTGAGCTCCGCCGCTCCATATGGCTTCACCTTAACCACCTCAAATGGGCCTGATCACTTGGACTTTAACTTTCACAGGAAAAGCCTCAACCTTGAATTGAAAAGCAACACTTTTTGACCCAGTTGGAAATCCTTTTTCACAAGCATCTTATCATGCCAAAGCTTCGTTTGCTCCTTATAAATCCTTGCATTCTCATAAGCATCAAGGCGGATTTCCTCCAACTCATCTAATTGGAGGGCTCTCTTTTCTTGGGCACTCTTCAAATCAAAATTCATCTTCTTCACCACCCAATATGACTTGTGCTCCAATTCCACCGGTAAGTGGCAAGCCTTCCCAAACACAAGTCGATATGGAGACATTCCAATTGGTGTCTTGAATGCCATTCGATATGCCCAAAGTGCATCACTCAACTTTTGTGACCAATCTTTTCGATTGATGCCCACCGTCTTCTTCAATATTTTCTTGATCTCCCGGTTTGAAATTTTGGCTTGGCCATTCGTTTGTGGATGATAAGGGAGGGACACTTTATGCCGCACACCATACTTCACCAAAGCTTGAGCCAAAGTCTTGTTGATGAAGTGTGATCCTTCGTCGGAGATAATAGCTCGAGGTACTCCAAATCTTGCAAAAATATTCCTTTGAAGGAACTTGACAACCACATTAGCATCACAAGAAGGGGTGGCAATGGCTTCCACCCATTTAGAAACATAATCAACCGCAAGCAAAATATAATGATTGCCAAATGAAGGAGGAAAATGACCCATAAAATCTATACCCCATAAATCAAACACTTTTACCTCAAGAATATTTTGCAATGACATTTCATCTCTCCTAGAAATGTTTCCCAACCTTTGGCATCTATCACATGTTAACACAAAGGTATATGCATCCTTAAATAAAGATGACCAATAATAACTGGTTTGCAATACCTTGCTTGCCGTCTTAGAAGCTCAAAAGTGACCACCACATGGTGAAGAGTGATAATGGTGGAGAACATCCTTAGCTTCCTCATTTGATATGTATCTCCTTATAATTTGATTGGCACACCAGTGAAAGAGAAGAGGTTCATCCTAAAGATAATGTTTGACATCGGCTTGAAACTTCTTCTTTTTTTGGTAGGACAAATTTGGAGGCATAACTCCACAAGCTAGATAATTCATATAATCCACATACCATGGCAATTTATCCTCCACTTTGAATAGACTTTCATCTAGGAAAGGTTCTTGGATTTGTCTCCCCAAAGATGGCACATGAACTTCAAATCGAGACAAATGATCCGCCACTAAATTTTCACTACCATTTTTGTTACCCACTCCAGAGTAGTCCAGTTATGGTGCTAAAACTGTGCATTTAAACTCCCAGAATTGATGTGTCCTGTAGATTATCAAAACAATACCCTTAGTGTACATACTTAAGTGACCTTTTTTAGCACTATGTAAATTCATGCATATTGGTCTAACCATAACACATATATTTACATTTATGTACACTATGGCAGCTAAGAAGGAAAACACTAGCACAAGTCTTAGTTTTGGCTTCCACACATTAGGAAATCTTGCTAAGTTCTAATGACCAGCCACTGCACATGTAACTTCCACTAATAAACTGTATCATTCTAGCCATGTAGATCCACATTTTCTTTACTCCATTATCAAGTAGAGGCTTAGAGCAAACCAAGGAATTTTGTTTTACATCAATAGCCCACCTATGGACCAAGTTATGGATTTTTGAAATTGGTTACAAAATTTTGACCAAATGAACAGTAACTTAGCCAACTTTGTAACATCATATCCTTGGCTACAGGGCTCCAAATTTCAACTCAACCTCTGGATGTGCTCTAGGTGTGATCAAAATTTCATACCAATATTCCTTCTACACAGGGAGATATAGAACTTCAAGTGGAAAGTCAAAATTCTAATCACTTTATGACCATTTTGCCCATACAAAATTTCATAAGTGTGCAAACACTTCATTCACAAGGGGAAAACCATCCAAGGTTACCCCATATATGTCCATTACACATAGGAATTACATGCTCTTGTATCTAGGAACTTTATATGGCCAAAATAGAATTTATAAGTAAGTAGCCTATCATTTACACTTATGCAGCTTTGCACCACATCACATACATGGCCAAAACATTACTCAAATGTTCTCATACTTGTCTCATTTTACATACACTACATGTACATGCATAAATACACTACATAATGGTCTTAACTCAGCTAAATACACACCCTAAGTTATAGGAGTGCCTGAGACACAATGGACTCCAGAACAGGATGCTGGACAGCTACTGCACAACACAATGAGTACTGCCATTAAAAATACCAAATGTGCTCCTAAAATCACCAAACTATCCAGATCACAACTAGACATATGGAAGTTCATGTACCTAACATTTTAGATCAAAACCCAGACCACAAAGGTCAGTTTGGTGATCTTTCTGCTGGACCTGAAATGACAGAATTGAGGGGAGTAAGTTTCATTGAGAAACTTAATAAGGTAGCACTTGAATTCAATAGGCAATGTAAACATCATTAAAACCTACATCCAAAGACACTAAAACACAAGAAGCACAATGCATATATATAAGATATAGCAACCAAATGCAGCAGCCATTCATAACCAACAAACACATGAAATGCGCCAGCAACAATAACCATAGGTTAGTCCATAAAACATGCAATAAACATAAATAAATCACTATGGCAACCCTCCTCAAGCTAATGCTTGGCCGTAGGAGGATTTTAACAGTAGTTAGTACTAACTTTGGGCTCTAGAAACCCTCATTTCACTGTCATCTTTGTGCACTTCACATTAGGTCACAAAACCTTCAATAAGTGCACTCCCCTCACTAAGCTTGGTTCATCAAGCTCATGGCTCTCTTCCAAGCTTAGCCGTAGCTCTATGGTTACTTGAAAATAAAAAAAACAACCCATAAGAGTAAGATAACCCTTACCTTGATAGGTATGCTGAAATTGGAGATTGATCCTAGGTGCACCCAAGTCTTAGCACCAAATAGCTTCCAATTGCCCTTTCTTACTTTCAATTGCAACTAATTGCAAGCTTGGAGGTATGGTAGCTGTGAAAGAAGTGTGGAGGTGGGGGGCTGCGTTTTTGCTACTGGAAGAGACCAAATGTGGGAGATAAAGACAAAGATACCACTTATAAAGACTTTAGTGCACAAAACAAACTTAATAGCCTTAATTAAGCTTTATGTCATTTTTCTTGCTACAAGACCATGGTTTCTTAGTCTTCATTTCTTGGCCATATTTGACTTCATTGCCATACTTTGGCCAGCCATCCTTTGAGTGGGATAACTCCAAAATGTCTCCATTTAACTCAAGTCAAAAGCTTGAACATCCTAAGGCTTACATTATGACACTTTAGTCCTTAATGCCTTTTATGTTTTCTTTGTTCAAACTTATCTTCCATAAGCAATTTGGTCCTCCAATAGCACTTTCATACCATTCATATCCTTCTCATAACTCTTTAAATCTCTTTTGTGAAAATTTTACAATTGAGTACCCGAATTTTCAAAATCTTACAAAAAAGTCCATAGGTTACTTGACAAACAAGCAATCGTTAAAGCTTTTCTTGGGGGCCAAGTTACTAACTTAGAACACCTTTAAGGAGGTGTTGATCATGCCTTTTACCCCCCACACTTCAATCACTATGATGAGAATTACACAATATAATAATTTTTAACCATTATGCTACACTTTGTAATTTTCCCATTTTTGTGAGGTGGTAACAATTTTTGTCCTTGATTTCAAGATCAAACTCTTAGAGGAGGATGATCCATCGAATTAACCTTAGCTTGACATCCGTCTTGGTGAAAAGATACTTGATGGCCGCATGGTCGGTGTGCATTATCACCTTGAATCCCACAATATAAGAGTGAAACTTATCCACCGAGAATACAACCGCTAGCAACTCCTTCTCTGTAGTAGTATAATTTTGTTGAGCTTTATCCAATGTCTTGCTAGCATAGTATGTCACTCAAAATATCTTCTCTCTTCGTTGTCCTAACACCGCTCTAACGGCGAAATCACTCGCATCACACATGATTTCAAAAGGCTCATCCCAATTCGGTGCAATTATTACGGGAGCCTTAACCAACTTTTCCTTCAAAATATCAAAAGCCTCAATGCAACGCTCATCAAAGACAAAAGGGACATCCTTCTCAAGTAAATTGCAAAGTGGCTTAGTGATTTTAGAAAAATCCTTGATAAATCATTGATAGAACCCGGCACGGCCCAAAAAACTTATAACCCCTTTAACATTGGTGGGTGGTGGCAATTTTTCAATAGCAACAATTTTGCTCTATCCACCTCCATGCCTTCACAAGAAATTTTATGACCAAGAACAATGTCGAAAGTAACCATGAAATGAAATTTCTCCCAATTCAAAGCCAAATTGGTTTTTTGACATCTTTTCAACACATGAGCTAAATTATCCAAACATGCATCAAAAAAATCACCAAAGACTGAGAAGTCATCCATAAATACCTCAATGCATTTCTCCACAGAAGATGGCCATCATATATCATTGGAAAGTTGCTGGTGTGTTGCAAAGACCGAAAGGCATCATCTGAAAGGCATAGGTACCATAAGGACTAATGAAAGTTGTCTTCTCTTGATCCTCTGGGGTTATTGCAACTTGATTGTACCTGGAGTAGCCATCCAAGAAATAATAATAAGAATGGGCAGCCAACCAATCCAAGATTTGATCAATAAAAGGCAAAGGGAAATGATCCTTCAGAGTGGCCTTGTTGAGCTTCTGATAATCAAAGCAAACCCTCCACTTGGTCACCAACCTTGTAGAAATCTACTTATTGTTCTCATTGCCTACAACGGTAGTTCCACCACTCTTTGGCACCACTTGCACTGGACTAACACATTGTGAGTCCGAGATGGGGTAAATAATGCCAGCCTTGAGAAGCTTCAATATTTCTTCCTTCACCACCTCCTTTATTTTAGGATTTAACCTCCTTTAGGCTTGGATTGAGGCCATGTATTCATCCTCCATTAAGATCTTGTGCATGCAAATGTCAGGGCTTATACCTTTGATATCAGCGATAGACCAAGCAATTGCACTTTTGTGCTCCCTTAAGACTCTAATCAATTTCTCCTCATCCAAGCTTGATAAAGAAGAAGAAATAATCACCCGGAAGGATTCTCTAAGACCAAGGTAGACATACTTAAGATCTTTGGGAAAAGGTTTCAATTCCAACTTGGGCTCTTCTTTGGTCTCACAAGATAAAAGTTGCTTAAGACTTCCCTTGTTGGCTTGTGACTTCCTATAAGTATTAATAGATTCCCAAGCACTTATCACTTCATGAAACTCCTTAAAAGATCCTCACAAATACATGTCTTCTCAAGTGAATCATCCAAAAACAAAGAATCTTTTATCTTCCCAATACAAGAATCAACCACATCCATCATAAAACATTTGGGCATTTCATCGTCAATAGATTTCATAGCTTGAGCAAAATTGAAAGTAATTTCTTCATAATTAGCTTTCAAGGTAGGATTATCTTTTTCCACATTGATGATGGCTTTCCCGATGGCAAGAAAGGGTCTCCCAAGAATAATTGGCATGTTTCAATCTTCTTCCGTATCCAACACCATGAAATCCACCGAAAATATGAATTTGCCAACTTTAACCAACACATTCTCCAAAACGCCTTTTGGGAATGTAAGGGATCTATTTGCCAATTGGAGACAAATCAATGAAGGCTTCACTTCCCCAAGACCAAGGCTTCTACAAATAGATAATGGCACTAAGTTAATGCTAGTTCTAAGATCACTTAGAGCCTTGCCACAATGAAAGGACCTAATGTCCAAAGGAATAGAGAAACTCCCCGGGTCTTTGAGTTTTTTAGGCATCTTCCGTTGGATAATGGCGCTTGCTTCTTCCTTCACCAAAATAAGCTCATTATCAAAGAACTTCATATTCTTAGTGATCAACTCTTTGAAAAACTTAGCATAAGATGGCACTTGGTTGAGCGCCTCCAAAAAAGGAGTATTGATTTCCAATTTTTTAAATATCTCAAGAAACTTCTTAAATTGAGTTTTCTCCTTCTTAGGCTTAAACCTTTGAGGATATGGGAGAGCAGGAGTACGCTTCAAAACTTCCTCTTGAGTGGGCATTTTACTTCCCTCATCCTTTTAAAAGCTTTATCACCATTTGGTGGCTTAACTTGATCATCTTTAACTTCTTTCGAGAATGGTGGTCCTTGAGGAGGAAAATCTTCTTGAGTCGATGGCTCCTTAGGTTGAGTCACCACATTCATTCCATTTCTTAGAGTTATAGCATGACAAGACTCCATTGGATTTATGTCCGTATCACTGAGTATAAACTTCCTTTTTTGGAGTTCTCTCATGGAAGTAGCTAGTTGGCCAACTTGAGTCTCCAAATTCTTAATTGACGCTTGAGTGTTGGCTTGCATTGTTTTCATCTCCTCCTTCAATGCATTAATCTTTTTTTTTTAAACACTGACCATTCCCCTTATTTCGTGCATGAACTCTTCCATCATACCTTTCATAAAATCATTCAAAGATGCATCTGATTCATGAGAGGTCTCACCTTATGGTTGCATGGCACCTTTAGGATTTGAATAGTTGAACTCTTCTTGTTGATGATTCCTTGGGAAGAAGTTTCCTCCTCTTTGCTTTGATGGATAAGGATTTCGATACCCCACAAAATTCACATCTTCTACTTCTTCTACATCCTCACTAGTTATAACTTGTTGCATCTTCATCCTATCTTTATTTTTTGCCAATTTGGACACCATGCTAGTGAGTACTAAAAGTTGTGCTTGGAGAGAGGTATCCTTGTCAACCTCATACAAGTCACTCCCTTTTCTTGAAGCCCTTTTTCCACTAAGATTAATGCTCTTGGCCATGTTGTTTAGCAATTCAAAGCACTCATCCACATCTTTGAATAATAAGGAAACCACTGACGGCGTGATGACATCAACTTGTAACCGAGTATTTAGGCTCAACCCATTATAGAAGAGGTGGAGTTGATGAGCTTGATCAATATCTTGAGTTGGAACCCTTTTCACCATCCTTTTGAAGTGCACCCATGCCTCCACAAGTGACTCCCATTCATTTTGTCTAAAGGCTAACAACTCATTCTTAAGCTCAAAGGCTTTTTGAGAGGGAAAGAATCTCCGAATGAATGCATTATATAACTTTTGCCATGTATGAATTGAGGTAGGCTCCAAATTCTCAAATCATTCCAAAGCTTCATCCACAAGAGAAAAAGGGAAGAGTCTCATACTTTTCATATCCTCACTCACTCCCTCCAAATCAAAAGTATCACACAAGCGAACAAACCTCTTGATGTGGTTGTTTGGATCTTCATCGAAAATTCATCCAAATGGATGTGCCTCAATTAATTGGAGAACATGGCTAGGGATCATAAAAGCTCGACCTCAAAGCGGTATCGGTCTTATCATGTTGTCATGATCCACCACCCCTTGAGAATGAAAGTAGTCAAGCACCGATCTACCTCTTCCTCTTGTACCATTACCATTAGCCCCTCCATGACCATTGTCCATTACTTCTTTATCACCATTGTGATTCATGGCATTGGCATGCCTCTTCTTTGTAAGGTTCCTCATGTTGTCTCCTTGATTTCCTTCTATATTGATAGAATCGAAAGCACTAGAGTCTTCTTCATCAACAACCTTGCTCCTCAAACGAAGCTCCTTTAAGCTCATCTCAATCTATGAATCAAGGGGTATCAGATGAGAGCAAGAGCTCTAGGTCATACACTATAAGAACCTACAATGAAAAAGAAATGACAATCTAAATGTAAGAAAAAGACAAGGAGGCAAAAATAACAAAAAACTCAATATCCAAGGTAAAAAAAAAATCAAACACTATCCCCGACAACAACGCCAAAAACTTTGCTGTGAAATACAAGAGTTTAAAAATTTGTAACCCTTTATCCCTCGCAAGCATACGATTAAATTTGTTGTGTGCAAAGATGAGGAAAGGTATCATCCCAAGGGATAATGTGATCTGACCAAGAAATGAGCATTGGTTACCTAAATTACTTGAACTATTAAAGAAAAGGTGACAAGTAAAACCTAAGACCAAATGAGTGAATGAGTGATTAAAGAGTAGAGAACAAGAACAAATGACCCCACTAATTACCTAGTTAACTCTAAGGAGGGTAACTAAATAAAAGCACAAGTTACTAAAGGAATTTAAGCAAAAGAAGGTAAAGGGGGAAGGTCATCTCTTTAGGAATTCACCCTATTACTTGCTATCCAAGTTAGTTGCACCCTAGAACATTTACCCCCTTGTGTGGTATAGAGACCTAAAACTCAAAAACTCACTTTCTCAAGTTAAGTCTTTGCTCACCTAGAATCAAACAAAACATTTCTCAATTTCATGATTAATCCTAGACAGGTTAAGCAATTCATCCCTTTCCAACACCTAATGTGATTGTAGATTATCTCTAATCAATAATACCCATTATACCCTATTCCCATTTTCTATCCTCCCTTCTTTCTCTCTCAAGAACTAAGTGGGACTAGTGAATGTGTGGGGAAACCAATCAATCACACAAGCATTAGGCTCAAGAATAGGAAACAAAAAGAGATAAACATCCATGAAAGAACATCAAATAACCATTAGATATCAAGTAATAGAAGTTTCATCCTAGAGAGATACAAAGATCTACTCAAAATCCATGCTTCCTTCCAACATTAAACCCATAATCCAATAATCCATGAAAATACACAAAATAAGAAGAGGAGAAAAGGAAACCCAAGATGGATCCTAGTGGCCTAAGTCTCCTTGGATCCTAATTTCCTTCTTCAAGCTTCAAATCTTGCTCCAATGGTGGTTCTCACAAGAAGAGGTGAAAATAAGAGTATCCAAGGTTGAACATGGGCTCCTCATTTCCTCTTGCTATTTATACCCAAGGGCTCTCCTTTTGTCCTGGTTTAACTCTCAAACCCTAAAATGATAGAAACCCTTCCTCCAATGACAGCTCATCAGGTGGGAAAATGTGGAGGACCATCAAAATATGAGGTTCGGGCAAAACAAGGGAGTGAGTGGCGTGTCACCATTGGGTCGAGTTGGCGGCGACGCGTCACCAGAAGTGAAAAATTGGTAGAGTACTCATAATGCTGGCGATGCATCGCCAGCGCCTCTTACTTTAGCTTGGATTTTGCATGCCCAAATTCCATCTTGCTCGATCCCTCTCCAAACTGACACATCCGCAATATACTCCCACCTCTAGGAAGCAAAGCAAAACAAGGAAAACTAAGAGGGAAAGGAAGAAATTAAAGAAATTGGCAGTCAAAGTTGCCAAAAGTCAACTACTTTGACCGCTAAATTATACGCTTAACACACGCATGTCAATGTCAAATGCCACTGAGGAAAGCAAGCAGCGCTGGAGCTCAGGACTTATCACACACAAGTCCCCAAGGGGGAAGAAAATATAACTAGCCCCAAAAAGAGATTCCAACAATTTATTAATTTTTTACACCTGAGTCAAAGAATTTCACTCTTCTCCAAGTCTAATTAGGCAGATCAGGGACTGAAATTCAAGCATATGGAACCCTACCATTTTCTAAGAATAAAATGAAACCCTAAATTCTAACAAAGGTTGCAAACCCAAATCTGAGTTAAATCAAAGACTCAGGACTTTACCTCATGTAGGGAAAACTTTCAACGTGATTCCTACAAGGAAACTGGATGATTGAGGCTTCGCATCTGTCAAGTGCACCAGCAGAGGAAGAAACGAGCAAGAATAATGGATGGTGGAGGCAGGCATCGTGTCCATCTGCTTTGATTTCTGGTGAACTGGCAACAATATCAGAGAGGAAAGTGGCAAGATCGGGACGGCAAGCGGCGTATCTCACCATTACGTTTGGGGTGAAGATGGTCGGACCCTCTAGTTTTTTGGAGTTTCGTGAAATGGGAAGGGAGGAGGTGATTTGCAATTAAGAATGGGTTTGTGATCCAAAATTTTTTAACTCACAACAATCTACGATCGCTAACAGATGACCACTTTATGAAAGCTAGCCATCACTATATCTGGCAAAAATTAGTGACAGCTTTGCCTCACTAAATTTGACCAAATTTTTTTAAAAGTGAATCTATTAAATTTTTTAAAAATAACTAACACACTTACCTACATAAGTTTTATATATGCCATCACTAATTAGCGAAGGTAAGCCATCAGTAATTAGTGAATGCTAACCGTTACTAAATTAGCGATGACAAACCGTCTCTAAATTAGCGAGGGCATCATTAATTAGTGATGGCTAGCTGTCACTAATTAGCGAAGGCTAGCCATAACTAATTAATGAATGCTAACCGTCATTAAATTAGTGATGGCAAACCGTCGCTAAACTCAACGACTGCTAACTGTCACTAAATTAGCGAAAGCAAGCCGTCACTAAACTTAGCAACTGCTAACCTTCACTACATTATCGAGGGCAAGCCGTCGCTAAACTTAGCGACTGCTAACCTTCGCTACATTAGTGATGGCTAACCATCGCTAAACCTTAGTGACGAATAGCCTTTGCTGAACTTTGTTCATTAATTTTTCAAAAAATAACTAAGATAATGAATCTTTTAACCATAAAATAAAATTTTATCCTAAATTGTAACTATATTTTTTTATAGACACATAGATCAATCGATCCACACATCTCAATCAGAAAAAACCGAAATCAATTAAATTAATCATTCTTAAAACAAATGAAATGAAAATGGAAGAGAATTATCATCAAAAGCTAGTGACAGCTAGCCAACGCTAGTCTTCGATAACCTAGCGAGGGCTCGTCGTCACTATTTTCTAGCATTTTAGTGAAGATAAGGCATAACCAAATTTAACAACGGCTAACCGTCGCTAAATTTGCAAGGGTAAGCAGTCACTAATATTAGTGATTATTAACCATCGCTAAATTAGCGAGGGCATATTAGCGACGGTTAGTTAGTGAGAACAAGCCGTCGCTAACATTAGCAACAGTTAACTATTACTAAATTAGTCAAGGCAAGCCGTCGCTAATATTTAGTGACAAACAGCCTTCGCTAAACTTTCACCGTAAATTTAGTGACAGGTTGGTGTCTCTAATTAACGACTATTTTTAGCTGTCGCAAAATGTCTTTTTTCTAGTAGTATTGGGATGCGACAGTAAAAGCCACAATTTGGGTCATTTGGACAGCACGCAGCCAGCTGGTGTTTAACAGTAAGAGTGCCGTCCTCTTGGATTTTGAAGAGATCGGAAAGGAGTATTCAAATCCTTTGGTTCTTGGTTTCTAAATACTCTCATTTCCGTTTAGATATGGCTTTGTTGTAAGGCTTTTTATTTTCCTCTGTTGGTTGTTTTTTTTGGTCTTCAGGACTCTTAATCTTGTTCTTTGTTCCAGAGCTTGCTGATGAATAAATTTTCTCTTGTTTTTGCTGATAAAAAAAAAAAAATTGTCCAGCAAATTGTACCCGACAAATTTGTCCGGCATTTCAATGGCTCTGATGCAAATTATCAGATAGAATTAACTCCGAGGATTTCCAACCGACGCCACAAAGACAACCCTCCTTATCTTATATCAGATAGAATTACCACGTCTATATAACCCATTCGTCCCTAAATGCCACGTTTCATGAAGAAATGTCGCCAATTGAGATATTGTAGGTGTAGGAGTAAAAGGTGAAAGAAATACTTTTGGACAACGAATAATGATGCGCCCATGTGGAAACATTTCTACTTCGTCCAACAAATCGCCAAACACAAAAACTACATGACTCACATATATACGTTCGTTGGAAAGAAATAACGGAGGACTACTAATTAGGGGTAAGCATGGATCGAGTTGATTCGGTTTTATGGTGGAACTGAACCAATCTGAAATAATATCGGTTCCACAATTTTCTACTCAACCCGAAAATGAAGAATCGAACAATACCAAAATCATGATGCTGGGTTTTTCGGTTCTAGTTCTTGAGTTTTTCGGTTTACACTATATACCAATACCAATACTAAAATTCAATAAAACTGTATCTATAATTAGTTTTATGAAATATTCAACATAATATATAATTAAATTAATATTTAAATATATGTACTTAGACACATTCAAGAGTCTAAAATGTTGTTTTTACCAAAATGATTCAAAAGAGTTGCTTGTGAAGTATTTTTTATCTCAACCAGTTTACATTACTTCCTTCCTGTAATTTCAAGATTGGTATGACATTCAATATAGAAAGCTGAGTCTTTAAGACTATATTATTTAGTATCAAAACCTAAAATATATAGATGCCATGAATTTTTAGTTTCGCATGAGTCATAAATGAAAAAAAAAAATGATGATTGTGTCGTAGATAGTAGCTTAAAATGGAAGATCGAAAGCAAAATGACCCAGGAGTAATCAGTCTAGGAAGCGAAGTGATTTAAAGTAATTTAAGTGAATATGAAAAAATTTCGTAAATCATCCAATAACTTCCATACTATTTCAATTTGGGATATCAGTTTAAGAGTTTAATATAAAAATATAAAATGACCATTATAATTCTTCAAAGAAATATATACACACACACACACACATATAAGTAATACTATAAATTTTATTATATAATTATATATATATCTCAGGTTCGGTTTTACCTCGGGTTGGTTTCATATGGAATCAAAATCAGCCCAAAAACCATCAATTCTCCTATATGTGGAACCAACTCACAAACCATGATCAATTTTTACCCAACCCAACCCAACCCAATGAGGGTAGTTCGGATTGGGTTTTGGGTTTACCCTACCCATGCTCATCCCCACTACTAATACATTTATCCCAATAATGCAAATTCTTTAATTACCTTTTTAACACCCCAAGTTTTTCCCTCCTTCATCTAGCAACATACACTGTTCCCAATCTACATACAATTTAATACGTGAAATCCGCCCGCAAAATCATATATATGCCATATGCGATCTATACTATATAAAAAAAAGTTAAAAAAATTAAATAACTATTTCTTAAAAGGTTTTTTTTTGTTCTAAGTTAATTTGATTCATACGCAATCACTTTATTATTTTTTTGAAGAGAAATCACGTTATTAATATTATAAAAAAAAAAAACTGTATTAGGCCAATTTGATGTTCGTCGGAGGTGGATCGATGTGGCCCAAAAAACAGATCACATGCTTTGGGCGGAACAGATGACCTTTGAGGCTTCTCTGAATTAGCCGTTTTATATTGTTATTATTATTATTATTATTATTATTATTATTATTATTAAGAATCATTATATGTAAGGAGTTAGAAGATACACTAGGAATGAAGAGTTTGCTGTGTAAAAGCCTAAAAGACTCCTACTACAATTTTAACTCTTTTAAATGCAAATTCCTATTATTATTGTTTTGTACTTAAAAACGATTTACGAGTAAGACCCAGGGTTGTAGTGGAAAGCGTGGAACCGACCCTGGTGGGCGCCGTCGTCTCATTTATATGTAGAGGACGTGGGCTCCTATTGTAAGAATAGAGACGGACGAGTTAGGTTTGGTTTCTCTGCTAAAATAATCGGAAGCCCGATGGAGAACACAAACAAACAGCAGGAGAATGGCGGCTCTGGAGGTCCATGTTGATGGTCAAGGCTTCCCCACGACATCCTCCACCAAATTCTTAGAAAACTCAACTTTCTCCGGAATCGTCTCGCCGCTGTCTAAGTGTGCAAGGGCTGGCGAGTTCCCGTCGTTGTGTCGTCTGGCAAACTGCCATGGTTATCTGCTTTCCACAGCTATTATGGAGACAGAAGCAAGAGAATCGAAGACATAGAGATCATATTTCACGAGCCGTTTAACGATAGACCCTACGGCGTAAGGTACGGTTTAGGAGCCTTAGGTACCAGTTCTTATTTCACAGGCCAAAAATCAGAGACGTCAAACTCATTAGGGATGGCAAAATCGGACCCGACCCGATGACCTGGACCAACCCACCCGAAACCCAAGCCCGACCTGACCCGATTTGACTAAAAAAGTTAACACCTTGAACCCGACTGTGCCCAACCCGACCTGAACCCGAACCCGATTAAAGGGAAACCCGAGAAAACCCGAACCCAAATGACCCAAACCCGAAATACCCGAGCCCGAAATGACCGAGACTAAATTGACCCGAACCCGAAATTACCCAAACCCGAGACTGACCTGACCTGAACCCAAGATGACCCGATAACTAAACCCGATAATACCCGATTTTAACCCTCACCCTAAACCTTAACTTTCCTCTTTCATTATTTTCCATATTAAGTCAGTCCTAAATATGGAGGTTTCCATGTTTAGTAACTTCCAGTTTTTGAGTCTTTCATATTCAGTATGTCTTATATTTAGGAATGGTGACTTCCGTTATTAGTAACTTCCATTTTTTGGTACTTCCATATTTAGTAAGTCTCATATTTGGAGATGAGACTTTCATATTTAGTAGTTTCATTTCTTTTTTTAAGATATTCATGTTTAATAATTTTCATATTTTGAGAAAGGATTTCCATATTTAGTAACTTCTATTTTTTTAGGACTTCTATATATTACAAGTATCTTATTTGGGGAAAAAACATCCATATTTAGTGAATCCCAAATTTGGATTTTTCCAACAGAAGTAATTTTTATATTTAGTAAGTTTAATGATCTTAATAGGCAATTATTAAAATTACAACATTCATCCCTAAAATTTTAAGTATAATGCAATAAGGTACCTAAATTTTAAAAAAATTTATTTTAGTCATCCATAATAATTACAACATGGATCCTAAAATTTTTGAAATCTTTGCACTTTCACCCAAAATTTTTTAAAATTTACAATTTAGTCACTGATAATGAACTTGATTTGCATTTCGTTGTAATTTCAAAGAAAATTCATTGAAACATAAGCGTAACAAAATTGTCGTTGTGTATGTCTGAGTGATAGCTGGGTGAAGATGTGAATAATCTATATAATGATAGTTAAAGGGTATGGGTTTAGAAAAATAATCAAATATTACTATCAATGTTAAATTACTTAAATATGTACTAAACTATAATGAAGAAGATTTTTATGAATATTTTAATTAAATATACTAAAAATGAAATTTTAATTTAAATTAAATCACACAAAAAATTGAATTATTTGATTTAAATTTAAAAAAAATTGAATAGATTCAATCGTTTTGACTTCACACCAGTAACCCACATGAACACAAAGGTTGACCCGAATTTGACCCGAAAGTTGGCCTGAAGTTACCCGAGACTAAAATTACCCAACCTGAAGTGAACCCGAACCCAAATAAACCCGGCCCAACCCAACCCGAACCCGAAATCAACGCAACCTGAAATCAACCCGAACCCAAATGACCTGACCTGAACCCGACCTGGACCCGAATTCATGCTAACCCAAGTAGACTCGAACCTGAATGACCTGACCTAAACCTGACCTGACCCACCCAATTGTCGTCCCTAAACTCAATGTACTAAAATTAACATATAGTTAGAAGTAATACAGATATCTAAGTCTTGATATGACTCTACACATATTTATACAATGCATAAAATTGAAGATTCATAATATAATCATACCCTAAATCTTAAAAAATAATTAATAGAAAGA